>JAWPHD010007656.1:0-125916 GCA_037043455.1 Cyrtodaria siliqua
AGTCGAGCTAAAAATCAAACTGGGATAGTATCCAGAATCAGTTACTACCACAAAATCATTCAAGTTTAGATATTCCCTATATATATAATATAGGGTGATTATTCAACTTTACAACCATGCAATAAAATTCTATGAGCATGGATAAAAGTCCATTGTACAAGGCCTCTCGAGTTGCCTACTGTTATGCAACAAAATTCATTAAAAATCATTTTGTAGGCTTCAACATGATAAATAGTGAACAAATGCTAATTGGATATTGATGAAGATGTATTTATCCTTAATAAAAAGTATTCAGACATAAATAAACACTGCACATTTGGCAACTATTTAGATTTATTAGCAAATGATCTTGATAACTTATTTAGGCACAGACATATTAATAAACAGATAGGAAACTTCCTATCTTAACCAATAAAGTAACCAAAATATCACGTGGCACATTAACTTTTCCTTCTATCTTCTCACTCAATTATTCACTGATTTTGATGAGAATACATTCAAAAGATTCATAGTGAATAGCAAAATGGGATTATAATAATTTATGTTTAATTTCAATATAAGAAATTGTATAAACAGATGTTTAAAGTTAAAAATAACATACGTGTTCGCTTTTCTGTTAAAAATCAAGGTTTTGACATGGTCAAAGTTTCGGTCAAACTCCTTTTTTGCTATCTATCTATCTGTATATAGATTTTAGTAGATCCAAACAAACAAAACAAGATAAACATGTACCAACCTCCAATAACTTGACAGACAAGGATGACAAACAATACTCCACAGATCAGCGAAACTGTCTTGTTCTGCATGGTCTTTTAACAAGTAAAACTGATTTCAACTGATTGATAGTCTGAAAGATCCCGCTTTTGGCTTTTGTGTCTTACATAAAATTATCAAACTTCAAAGCGAAAGTAGATATTTGCAGTTTATGCAAGAGGCCGAGCTGTTAGCACTTTAGCAGTGTTTCCTCGGAGATATTTAACAGCAAATGTGATTAATTTTCATTATCATACGTGGCTGGCTTCAAGAAAAAGTAAAGTCCCTAGTATTCTAACGAGGTTACAGAGTTTTCAACTGTAACCTAAAAATAATTTGCGGCCATTCGATTTGTTTCAAGGTGAACTGCGTAAGAACCGCTCGTTCGTAAAAGTCTCCAACGCAGGCGCGGAACCAGTGGTGGGTGGTATGCAATTGTGTACGTATCTGTACGTTACGCATTTTCGTCACACTTGACGATTGTAATGCAGATTTTGGTTGGTTGCGCATGTTGTGGGTTTGGTTGCGCATGTTAAAAATAGATAAGTAAGATTTGCTAATACAAATGTAAAACAAAAAATGCGTGCTAGGCCCCTCATCTTCAGTCCAATCTAGCTACATCTAGCGGCCTCTAGTAATTCACACAGCTAGCATAGCACAGATAACCATTAGAACCTAACAATAATGGACTGGGCTCTATATTTGGAAAGCTCCTGTTTGAAAGATACCAAATCAAGAGCCTCGGCCATTGTGCCTGGATGACTGTTCCAGAGACAAACTGTTTTAGGAAATAATGGTAAACTGGTTCTTTGTGCGCCTAGCCTCAAACATTCATTTCCCATTTAAAGCTGGAGACTACTCAGCCTCTGATAAATGACTGTCAGAAAATGGACACTTTTACTGGCTAGCCTTTTTAGGATACTTGCTGGCAGTAGGTCAGGTCCACAGGCTTTCCTTGGCTCATATTTAGTAAGAAGCTACTGACCCCCATTGAATATCTGACATTGCCATTGGGATAAAGATGCGTCTGCAAGAGTTGGCATGTCGCTGCTAGGGTGAAAACTGAATAGGGCCCTGTTCTCTGGTGTCTCAGTGATATAAGAACCTGATTTCTTACTTCACTGGGTGTGTTCGGTGAAAACTGACGGGTACTGACGGTTGAGAATGTCAGCTTTGTTATTGGCATCAGCACTGAGTCGTCTTTTTCTTTCAATGTTGCTACCCCACTACTGTCCTTCTTCAGTGACTTAATTCAAGGATTTGTACAATAAGACACCAGCTCAAATGACCTGCATATATAGCATGGATCTCAATACCCGGTTTTATGACATGGTGTTGTTATTAGCAAAAGATAAGGCGGCAACTTGCTTGAATATCTGCATATTCGGCATGTGTTTTATGGCACTACCAAATCAATATAGCATGGGTCTCAATA
Organism: Cyrtodaria siliqua; assembly: GCA_037043455.1. Taxonomy (NCBI): domain Eukaryota; kingdom Metazoa; phylum Mollusca; class Bivalvia; order Adapedonta; family Hiatellidae; genus Cyrtodaria; species Cyrtodaria siliqua. The sequence goes on from JAWPHD010007656.1 coordinate 2,189, forward strand.
CCCGGTTTTATGACATTGTGTTTTGAGAAAAGATAAGGAACTCGCTCAAATAGGGTGCATATTCGGTATATATTTTATGACACTCACAGCAATAAGACACTAGTGCCATAGGGCGAGCATAAATATATACTTAACATCATAGCAATAAAACACGAGTAAGTACCGCATTTTATGACATGCGCTAAGACTCTCAGTGGAGCTTACAATTCAAACGTCCGGGAATGGGATGAGGATTGGGAGCTTTTGATAAAGTACGCACGCACAAACAAATTCAAAAAAATGTATGTATGATTCGTGGCATGCATAGCATGGACAGTTTAGGAGTCAGCTTATTACTCATATCTACACCATTATCACACAGTTCATCATCATCAGAGACCTCATTTTCACTGGCAGTAAACTCGCCTAATAAAGCTTCAAGATCTAGATCATCAAAATTAATAAAAAAATATTTTCCGTAAGACATGTTCATGTACGTAAAGATAATCAGAATGATATTACCAAATGGTAAATATGTACAAGAGATGCATGTTCACAGTTTTTGTTTTGTTAATTGATTAAACTAACAGTTTAAGCAGCAAACTATAATTATGCATTCAAGTCTCGGGACATATCAAAAGGATCGGCCGACGCCGCGCTTTAAACTCGAAGAAAATAAAGGACAATTTCGCTAATTAATTACCATACATTTGCGCAAACAATATGCATTTTTTTATTTAATTGTTCTAATTGCAATACGGTTAAAATCGTTACAAAAGAAGAAAACAAATATCAACCGACACCGCGTCACACAATGTTAATTTTCCTAGCGAAAACAATACAATTAATATTAATGATTTACGCCTGGTAATCCAAACACTCTAAGAATTATAAAACAAAATGTCCGATAATTATTGGTATTTAAAGTATTTTATTATTACAGCAAGGAATAAGTAATAGATAGAGTATGGTTTCATTGAGTTGGTTCATTTCAACATCGAGATGGTCGTAGCCCATCGAGGTGTTTAAATTAACCAACGAGATGAAACCATACTCTTTTTGTTTTGTAGCATGTCCATTTCAGCTCTATTTCAGTTATTCTAACTGTTATTCTCAGTTATTCTGACAGGTCTTATTTTCAATTAAACGATTTACACCTGTGTCTGAACAAAGAGAATTGTCTGTGACCATGCTACAATTACATATTTAGAGTATAGGATCGTCATCATTTTCGCCGTAATCAGATCTCGTATCACCGTGTGTTTATACATTTTATTAACACCATTTTCGAACTAGTCTCCGTGTTCGTGACACAACCCTGAGCCATAATTCCCGAGTGCTTTATGCAATTAGGGATTTTCCTATTGACTATGTAATCAAGTAATTAACAAGCCGCCAGTTAAAAAGAAGCTATATATTTCTCACGTAATATATGAGATAAACACAGCAGTAGCACCGAACTGGTTTTGTGTCGAAACGTACAGGTAAGCTCGCCGCGTTATCGTTATCGATCGGACCCGTCTTATCGGAAGACCCGCCTTATCGATAGACGCTGAAATCTCGTACTTTCTACGCGAGAGTCTACGAGATTTCATCATATTTTCTTATCCTCTTATTGTACAAATCCTTGCTTAATTTAAGACCCGAATCGTTTCTGTTTGTTTGGTCGGTCTTCTTGATCGACAGTCTCCGACATAATTACAGTATGTGTTCGATGTACTCGATGTACCATCCAACAGGATTGCCTTTCTGTCTTCTTAAGAATATTTCTTGTTTCGTTGCACAGCCTGATATCTCGAATAACACGTTTGGTATTCTTTTGCTTTTTGACGAGTGTGTTCTTCTTGCGTATGACGGCCTTAACTTTCTTGTTAAACCAATGTTTGTGGATTTTATTTCCCCGTAGTAATTTGGTTGGTACATGTTGCTCCGTGTATGGGTGTATAGCACCCACAGTTGATTAATATTCTCAATCTCTTACCAGAGTTGTCAATGTAATGGCCTCTGGGAGAGATTGCAATATTCTATGTCTTGGCTGTACTAACACAATCCTGTTCTAGATCCTGTTCCATATGATGACGTTTATTTTTCATTTTAATGGGACACAAGGCAATCTTGAGGTCTGTTTCAAATAATGCAGAGACGAGCAGCCAGGTGCACCACCAACATATACCACAATATAAGCAGTGCCACAGACATGGCAGCCAGAAACACCACCAATAGGTACCACAACATCGGATGTGTTACAGACATGGCGGCCATATACACCACCAACAGGTACCACAACATCAGCTGTGTCACAGACATGGCGGCCCGATACACCTCCAACAGGTACCACAACATCAGCAGTGTCACAGACGTGGCAGCCAGATAAACCACCAACAGGTACCACAACATCAGCGGTGTCACAGACATGGCAGCCAGATACACCACCAACAGGTACCTCAACATCAGCAGTGTTACAGACATGGCAGACTGATACACCCAGGTACCACCACAACATCAGCAGTGTCACAGACATGGCAGCCAGATACACCACCAACTGGTACCACAACATCAGCAGTGTTACGGACATGGCAGCCAGATACACCACAAACAGGTACCACATCATCAGCAGTGTCACAGACATGGCAGCCAGATACACCACCAACAGGTACCACAACATCAGCAGTGTAACAGACATGGCGGCCAGATAAACCACCAACAGGTAACACATCATCAGCAGTGTCACAGACATGGCAGCCAGATACACCACCAACAGGTACCACATCATCAGCAGTGTCACAGACATGGCAGCCAGATACACCACCAACAGGTACCACAACATCAGCAGTGTTATAGACATGCTTGATGACCTAGGCTGGGAGACACTTGAGACCTGGCGATCTAAGATTTCCTTACGCACCACTGTGGGACTTGCCCCAGACTCGGTAACCTTCAAGCGAGAGCTAGCCTCATTCTTCACCTGAAGTTTCGGGTTCCAACTGTAAATAAGTTCCTAATTATAGTCTGAAACTGCGTCCGTTGGGTCTAGCACGGTAGCCGGATTGGCTCAGTCTAGAAGGATCAGAAATAGCAGTTGGTACACTTTCCTTAATTTCTGCCTGCTGTATCCTAAAATCTTTTTAAACTGGGAACAATATTTAAGGGAACACCCTGCACATTCGGTTTGATATGGCCATGGGCGGCTCTGTTATAATTCGGATATCTAACAAACGAGGACAGCAAAACCTATCAAATTTTGCCTAATGCACGTGCACATCATGCTGTTTAGATTGGCACATCCTGGTTACTTTCACATGCCTCTCAAGTGTACAGCCACATGTCATACTGATGGTTTGAAACGTTCGAAAATGGTCGTAAGGACATGAGCGAAACTGAAAAATTGCGTGCTATCGGCATGTTTGAGGTTGGCCAGTCTCAAAACGGCACTGCTAGACACTTTGGAAAATCAAAAAGTGTCATTTCTAGACTGGTTACCCGATATCAACAAACGGGTGGGGTCAAGATTAGAGTCCACGAAAGGCACCCCACCTGTAGGACCGTTACATCAGAACCACCGCTTTGCGCAATAGGTTCATTTCTGCACCAGAATTAAGGGATTACTTCAGACCTGCCGCGGGTATCCAATTGTCAAAGTCAACCATGCGAAACAGACCGTAACTAGTGGGCGCACCAATTTGGAGGTCGTCAGCTCCGTCACTGGAGATACACCATGTTCTCCGATGAATCGCGGTTCTGTGTGGCAGTCCAAGAGCACGATAGGTCCGGGGTGGCAGTATCATGGTCTGGGCAGGCATAACCTACGAAACAGAACGGATTTGACAATGGTCCAAGAAAACATAACATGTCAACATTATGTGGATGAAATTTTACGCCCGACGGTCAATCCCTTTGCTCAGCGTGTAGGGCGGAACTTTGAATACCAGGATGATAACGCAAGTCCTCACAGGGCTCGCGTTGCCGTCGACTTTCTGAGGCAGAAAGGTGTGGCAACGTTGCCCTGGGCCGCTAAGTCACCAGACATTTCTCCATCGAACATCTTTGGGATGTTTTGGGAGCAGGGTTCGCAACAGTTTGCAACAGCTGGGGCAAGCCTTGCAGGACGAATTCCAAGGGAGACAATCCGCCGTTTGATATCAAGTATGCCACGGAGACGTTGTTATGGACTGACGTTATGGTCAGTTGTGACTAAATTTACCATTCTACTAAATTTAAGGAGAGAAACTCTATAAGATTTTTCTTTCGTTCCAATCCTATTAATTATGTACTGTACCAATATATATATATGTTGTAAAAAATGTTGAAATAAATATTTTTAAACCAAATATAGAATATTACTTTCTGAGTGTTTGAAATACAAATAATGGGTAGAGCAATACGCAATTAACAATTGACAATGAGCAACACGCAAATGACAATCGGCAATGAGCAATTATCAGTTCACAATAAACAATGAGCGAATTTCAAGAAGCAGTTAGCAATAACCAATGGGGAATCGGTAATTCGCAGTTGGCAATAAACAATCATAGCAATGAGCAATACTCAATTAGCAATAAGCAGTTGGTATTTTGACAGTGAGCAATGGGAAATAAGCCATGAACAAGTGCATAATGCAACTTAAAGATTGCACAATGCAAGATGAACATTGTATTATGTGTACAAACACGTCACCGCAAACCTAAACCAGAGACGTAATAAGTACATCTTAGATCTCTGCCTGAACATGATCTTCAACATGACTATTGTATTATTCAACATCAATCTCATTAAAATCAGACCATTTATTACGCTACGATACTCTGCAAATTACATTATGCAGAACAAGTCGCAATATTAAACAATTGGCAGAGCGCAACTGGCAATGAGCAATATAAAGCACATTTGCAATGAGCAATAAACAATAAACATTTGGCAATGAGCACTACTCCACTATAAGGAATGTATACCTGAGACTGCAAAAAGCAATTAGCAATTTGCAATTAGCATTTAACAAAAAGCAATTAGCAAAAAAGGCAATATAAGCAAAGGGCAATTTCAATGCAGGTACCTGTCTAACCGGAAGTGTCCGGATGTGATACCCTGATCTAGATATGTTTTCGATTCGGTGAGTAAATATTTCGTTTTCTGTAGTTTAAAATCCGATTGATTAAAATGTTTCGGTGCAATGTACCCATCCTTGTCTCTAGTTTTGAGCGGTGGTCCATTCTAGTGCAAAACGTCAGTGGTGAAGGAGGAGAATCGATTCAACTGATACATTTGAAGCTGATACTCTGAGCAATTATTAACAGTAACAGCATTTTCTCGCGAAGTCTCTTTTGTTTAGGAAAGATAATGATTAAACAGGCTGTCAAATTGGTCGGTCAGCCAAACGACGCGATCTCTCCCAGAGGACCTCTGTCAACGGCTAAGAAAGTAGCCTGCGACCACATGATAATTTGTCACATGACCATAGCTAAAATATCAAAATGACGCACAGAACTTCAACACCGTGACACCACCAACTATCGGCTGCTGATTGACACGTAAACAGTCGAAAGAAACACGACTTATTTTCTGCATTTTGATTATATTTTAAGTTAGTAATTTAATGTAAGGTAGGTTGTTAAGAGCTATGTGATACTAGAAAGTGCTGGTAAACAAAATGCTGTACTGTAACCCTATGTGAACGATTATGAATGTTTCGACGGCGGAGTGATATGCCAAAGCATAAACCTTTCTTCTACCGCAATATAATTCTGAGCATAATTTACTCTATATTAAAACATTCAAATGGAAAAAACAAATTCTTTTGTAATTTAAGCATTTCCAGAAACATATCTGTGCAATCAAGAAATTTTGTATTTCCATCGTTTTTCATCGCTTGCCAAGATTCTTGGTATTTGATGAGACGTTGACAGAGATGTATGTATGCAAGGAGCGACAATTCTGGGTAGAGATTGCCAAACGACCTTGTGATATTTACTGGAAACGGGCGATTTCATAGATATATTGCGGGATGTGAGTGAGTGATACCCAGAGCAATCAAGAAATGGACAGATACCCGGCGCATTTCAGCATATGGTCGGCTTTACTTTTCCTTTAATAATATTTTATCGCAGATATATTATTCATATTCATAGCAACATATGCAAATGTATAACAACATTAGTTACAGTTCTCTCCATATGGTCGGAGTGTCGGATGGCGGGAGGTGTACAGTACTGGTTCCACCCAGGAAAAGTGGGTGGTCTGCCTCCATCACAAAAAATTGACCGTCATATATAACCTTACATTTGTTGAAAATGACGTAAAACACCATACAAACAAACAAACCATATGATCGGCGAATAGATGGTCCAATATGACTTTCATTTTGTAGAAATAAGAACAGTCATATAAAGTTTTCTTGTATAATTGTAAGTGGTTTAATTTTAAAACTGCATATCAAAATTTGATTCCTGTGTATTCGTAATATTGTTTGGGCTTGTTTAAGACCAAAGTTTTTTGAGGATGTTTTGGACTTTTTAAGGAAAAATTATATTAATACCTAAATATGATGTACATCATTGAAACAGACATTTCAGTGGGAAATGGAAAAAAACCTTACTTTTCGAAATCCGTTGAGAAATTAAAAAAATCATGTGCGAAAGGATAATGCAAATATTTGCTGTTGTAACATTGATACAACATAAATATAGTTATGGGTTCTCTCGAATCATTAAGTCGTTTCTCGGAAGATACAGGCTCCTTTTGTTTCGTTATCGTATACTACATATATCCTGGTATATCTACTAATGGTGTTTTTAGGCTACGTGTGAAAGATTGTTTGTTTATTTGAATGGTGTTTTACGTGATTTTTAGCGCATTTTTAGACCATATATGACTATGGTGGCATATTTCTGCCACTGGATACCTAGATAATTATCACGATTATTTCGAGATAGTAGCATGAATTTTTCGAGATAATAATGAATTTTCACGAAAATGTTATAAAATTTGTTAGATAAAATTATCTAAATGTCTTTAACTTATGATGTTAAATGCCACGATAATGCCCACTTCTGCCATCATGATAGTTTATTATCACGACTAGTTCGATACCCGTATCCGGTTGGGGGTAAAAGCCGTACCGTACAGTCCGTACTATAACGAAAACTATCGGAAATGGCAGGTGCTCTGGCATGGAGATTATAATGGCTAATAGTGTCTATGAAAGTGATCAATGATATGTATAGTATTGTTTATATAATTTATGATAAAACATATCTAAAAATAAATATCTGATGTTATAATATATTTAAACAATGTTTCTATGTTGTAAACATTACAAAACATTTCTCGTACCGTCCAGCAACGTACATAATGTTCACCATTTATCATACCACTTACTTTTATAATATACATAGATGTAAAATTATTGAATACTAGAAATTAAACATTACAAATAGACATAATGTATTCCAACAAACTCATTAGCATAATATTAAGCCAAAAGTAACAAGGCAATATTCCCTACTGGTATTGGCCTGAAGGTTAAAGTTAATTATAGCAAAAACTTTAAAAATGTATGTATTACCTTGAACTTGAGTGTAGGTATCTTTTTGTTGGTTGCGACAAATTGTCTCATGGTGTAAACATATTTGAATATTAACATTATTAGAATCCAATGACAGATTAAAAATCTACAGCCCGGACACCAAATTATGGTAAGCATCTTGCCTTTGTCACAACACATCTTCTCATTGAGGTGAACATATCTGTGTAATATTATTGCAATCCAATGATAGACAAAGAATATATAGCCCGGACACGAAGTTATAGCAATAACTTCATGGTATATGTGTGACATTGACCTTGAATTTATCGACCTTGTTCTTAGTCGCGACACATCTTCTCATGATGGTGAACATTTGTTTATAATATTATTGAAATCCAATGATAAATAAAGACGTTAAATAATTAAATAAATAAAGAAATTATAGCCCGGACACGAAACTTTAAGCAATGACATTCAAAGTACATGTGTGACCTTAAACTTGAAGGGACCTGGCACTTAGTCACTACACATCGTCTCATGGTGGTGAACATTTGAGTATAATATTATTAGAATCCAATGACACCGGCAGGGGACTAATAATAGTATTAAATTAAAATTACGCAAATACAGAATTAAATATCCATAAAGCTTTAATTGTAGTCTGTCTGTCTGCCTGCCTGCCTGCCTGCCTGCCTGCCTCTGTCTGTCTGCCTGTCTGCCTGCCTGCCTGTCTCTGCTGCCTGCCTGCCACTGCTGCCTGCCTGCCTGCCTGCCTGCCTGCCTGCCTACCGATCCATAAAGCTTTAATTGTATTCATAAAAGTTGCAACTAGAAAAATATTGCGATATACGGTACGGTACGGCTTTTACCCCCGACCAGGTTATTTGGCTTTTACCCACGACCAGGTTAAACAGTCTGTTTCTAAACTGCCGCGAGGCGTGAATTTTCATGATGGCTATTCAGAATTATAAAGAAAACAAAAGATTAACTAGCTGGTAACGTGAATTTTCATGATAATTAGTCAAAATTATTACGAAAACATAATGTCAAATGTTTAAGATAATTCTTATCGCGTTAACTATTTTGCTAACGTAATGACAGAAGTGGGCAGTATCGCAGCAAGTTTTGTTAGATAAAATTGTTGAAAATTTAAAGAGAAAAAGAAACATTATCGCGAAAAATACACGATAAATTATTTAGCTATCTCACTGGATCTTTTTGGTAGAGGCAGACCATCCTATTTTTCTTTGGTAGAACCAGTAATGTATACATCCCGCCATACGTAAAAGATGTGATCGAGCGATGCTCAACGGATACTACAGAAAGCAAATTATTATGGACATTCCAGTAAAATATTGAACATTAATATATATATATATTTTTTTTATTTCATGTTATATCTTCTTTTTTTTCTGTCTAGACGTATTTGTTTTGATTTCAATTGTATAGTATCTTTTTCATAATTTATACTGATGACGAACGATCACAATGCCCTATGCCCGGTGTAACTGAAAAAATAAATAAAAGGAAATAATTAAGGTATATCTATTAATAGAAAAAAAAGACAATTTTGTCATACTAAAATATGATGAGTAAATTGATATTTGATCAGCGGTTTCTTTCCATATAATTAAGGAGATAACGCGACTTCTTTTCCCAACAAACAACTGTCAAAAGTAACAGAAAGTAATTATAGTATATGGGTTTTCTAAGTACCGCATGAATATATTATGTTTTACGTCGAATATTAAATAAATGATTAAACTATGGTTTTATAAATAAACGTTGGTCTAAACGGCCTGATTCATATTGACCGCCTAGATTTTGAGTTCGTGACCCATAAAACGTGCACATATTCCCCTATATCTTTAAATAATATGAAGTTTCAGGTGACATAAAACCCCGTCAAATCTCATTAGGGTATTACGAGCGTTTACGTTAGATATATACTAGCATAGTCATGGAAGATCGTATATACATACATGTTCATTCAAAAATAGTAAAATATCTGAACCAGGAAATTATCGAACAGTGTCTTTGACATCAGTGGTATGAAAATTGCTGGAAAAGATTGTGCGAGAAGCTATACTTGAACATATGATGTAGCATGACCTCTTTTCAGACAGTCAGTATGGGTTTCGTAAACATAAAAATACCATCTTGCAATTGTTAAGGGTTCTAGATGACTGGACAGATGCGCTTAATGAAAACTGCCAGGTGGATACTATATATTTTGACCATTTGATACCGTACCTCACCAACGTCTCCTGCATACAATAAAGGCATATGGTATAGATGGAAAACTGCTGAAATGGATGGAAGACTTCCTTAAGAACAGAAAGCAAAGGGTGATCATAAATGATAGTGCTTCAGGTTGGAGGGATGTTGTCTTTGGTATACCTCAAGGATAATATTAGGTCCAATACTATTCATATTTTATATCAACGATGTCCCAGATATAGTTATGAGTGTGTGTCGTCTGTTTTCAGATGACACTAAACTGTATAATGTTATCAGATCCAAAGATGACCAGACCCAACTGCAACAAGATGTATCTTCTCTGTGCTCATGGAGCTCGGACTGGATGTTGCAATTTAATGTGAAGAAATGTAAAATACTCCATATTGGAAACAAACTATGAATTTGAATATCAAATGTTTGATAAAAACAATACATATTCGCAAGTGGCTGTTGATGAAACAGAAAAGGACCGTGGCATACATTTTACAAACACATTAAATTTTGAAATGCATATAAGTAAAACTGTACATGGGCGTAACGAAGGGTTTCATATTGGGGAGTCCATAATTTTGTTTACAACAACAACAACAACAACAACAACAACAACCATATAATTTAACAACTTTTTTCCATAGTAATACATACTATATATCTATATATTAATTATAATAGAACGTTTGTACGTATTAACTGTTCAAACTGAATTTGCCAAATACTAGTTTCCGTTTTGAAGCCGCATTAACAAATGATTGTGCAACGTCGACTAAGCTTAAATTGTCAATATAATCCTTATCTACGTTTAACACTATCAGGCTGTTCAGTCGATCTTGTGTCATTGTCGACCTCAAATATGTTTTGATTCTGCGGAGACTACTGACATGAATGACGTCACTTGTGGCATTGGTAGCAGGCATAACCAACACCAATTTCAAAAGTTTCAAAACTTCAGTAAGCCATTTGCGTTCACGTTGAGGCATCAACTTAAAGTAACTGATAATGTCAGATAAGGCAAGTTCGTCCGGCATTTTGTCAGTTTCAAATTTAATTTCAAATGCTTTCACTTAGTAACTCAAAACGTTTTTGTTCAAGTCATCCGTATACAATTCTGTAACAGTTTTAAACCCTGACTCATAGTTGGACTTAGTGACACACTTCAACAATAGCTGCTCAACATGATGGAGATTGAAATCTTATGGCAGTGTAGACCCAGATTAGCCTGCACGTCCATGCAGTCCGATCAGAGTCTACACCACACGTTATTCAGACAAAAAAAGCCTTCCAGAGGCTACACGCACACAGTGCAGACCCTGGTCAGGTTCCACGGACGAGCAGTCTGGCTTGTATCTACACTGGTCGCAATTGCCATAAGGCCCATTTTCTTGTGACACGATTCATTTAATAAATGTTAATACTTTGTATTGTTTAACCCGTCGTCCTTTCCAATCATTTTGGTCTTGAAGTGGAGAGGAGGGCAATGTACAAGTCGTTCGTAATTCTATACAGAATTTAAACAAGAGGGCCATGCTGGCCCTAAATCGCTCACCTGAGCAAATTTATACCAATGTAAAAGTGTTACCTCAGGGCCGATCCATATGATCCCAGGTTCACCATAACATCAAACTTGGTAAAGGACCACTAGCCAATGCTGCATGCAAAGTTACAAGCCTCTAACACTGGCGGTTTCAGAGATTGTTATGCCCTGGATGTGTCCCATCGCAAAGTGGCAAAAAAATGATAGCTACTATCATAAGGTTATACATGTGAAGTTTGAATAAAGTTGACCAACGGGTATCAAAATTAGTAGGGTTACAAATTGTGGAACACGGACGACGACGGACGGACGAAGGACGGACAAAGGACGGACAAATACCGATCACAAGAGCACACCTCGGAGCACTACCTGCTCACTAAAAGCCACTAACACTGGCGATTTGGGAGAATATTTGTTTTATGCCCCAACCACTGGGGGTGTCACATCCCAAATTGACAAAAAGGATAGCTACAATCATAAGTGAAGTTTGAACAAAATTGACCAAATGGTATCAACATTATTAGGGATACAAAATGTGGAATACGGACGGACGGACGCTGGACATAGACCGATCACAAAGGCTCACTCTTGGTTTGAACATATATTCAGCTTTTTTTTTTACAACTTATAGATTTAAATATATACAAAGTTAATAGGATTGGAACGAAAGAAATATTCTTATAGAGTTCCTGTCCTTGGTATTTAACAAATACTAAAGATGTAAAATCGCACATATAATTGTATGGTTACTAAAAGCTCAATACTATTAAAACAAAGAGTTTTCATGTGTGTCATTTTATAATCATGAATGCTCTCTTTACTTACCACGTATAGTCCCAATGCTATAAGGTTTACCCCCTTACCAGTCTGGGACTAGAATTTGGGACAGCTGGTCAATACTAGTATCGGTCTTTGTTTTTTTTCCACCAGTACGGGAGTTTGTAAGGCATATAGCCATTTTTTCATCAAACAGCTGTTGGACGCTACCGTGGTCGCGACATTTAATGGCATGCTTCAATCATTCCATCATGTTAACTTAAAAATGAAACAAATTCTTTCCAAAAACAACCTTCGGCTTCGAGTTTTCAAATTAACCTCTTATTTACTTTGGTCTCTGTCATCTGGGCGATTATGAAATTCTATAACGAAATGCATCAACGCGATTCAGATATATCGAATCGGTGCAGTAACGTATAACTAATACATTATAAGCTTTAACTCATTATCAAGGGTATTACTGAGTTTGACTGCAGTACGAACATTATTTCGGCAGGTATATTTGAATCTATCAACTTTGATAGAAATATGTACGAAAATCGTACACAAAGCGTCATTTTGGTGTATTTTTATCCAAATCAACAGTTTAGGCGTTACGCCCCTGCTGTAAATAAATCAAACAGTACATTTGGCTTAATAAGGCGAAATGTTTCGTTCTTGGATAAGAAATTGTTTATACAGTTATACAAAGCTCTTATACGTCCACATGTGGACTATGGAAATTTGATATGGTTCTCAACATTAAAAAATACGAAACGTTTCATTTCACATACATCAATAACATAGTAAACATGGTGTTTGTAATGCGAATTCTTAATTAAAACTCATTAACACAGTTTAGAGACTCTCCCGAAAACTTCTAGTAGTTCCTACACATCTCAAGCTACATGATAATCAGCTTGGTGTCGGCATACCCAGCATGAGGTCCATAAAATGGCAATAAATTACCAATTATGCCAGCTAATGAGCTAAAACTTTGTCCATGTAGAATTAAGTGTTAGTATATATCACTGCTTTATCTCTATTTGCAGATAGCATTTTGTTACACCATCCTATTTCTATTTTTTTAAATGTGCCTATCTGCTTCAGATTAACGGATGCCCTGCTGCGCGAAAATGGGTATTATATGGCTCTGCGGTCAATTAATTACATAGATGAATTATATAGATTCTCACTAAATCGAAATTCCTCGGCACAGTCTTTAAACTGTAACAAGGATTTGTTGATTTAGACCAAAGCGCGGATTTAAAAAATACAATTACATTATATTAAATCTATAAAACAAGCTTTATTAAATAAAGATGCGTACAAAAATACAATTAAAATCCAACATATACCAATCTTTAAAAGAAAACAAAATAGTTGCCGTCATGAAAATGACGCAACGTCGTCGAGTAATCGTTCTTGCAAATATCACTATGACATAGAGTAACCGTTCTTGTTACTAGTCGGCGTAGAGATATGTTTGCGCTTTGATAATTAGATAATTATAAATATGATACAATGACTATTTTCCAGACTGTTTCTTTCAAGTTTGTTATATTTCATAGCGCCGGCAACGTTAAATCATGGCAATATTTTAAAAAAAATAAGCAGAAAGGAGCTGGTAAAGCGGAACTATTTCTAGCCGTGAACGAGCTCGCCATGACGACGTAACGTCAATGGGATGTAAACCGACACTTTGCGTTGATATTGTTTGGCGCCAAAGCGTGTAAATTCGCTGAAGACAATCAGTTGGTATTGTTTAATATTGTGATCACACAGTAACTTGAGTAATACAGTGTTTAAAGGAGAATGATTCCCCCCGAAAACAAACCCTTAGATGGTGAGTTTATGCAATACTGAATTATTGTTTAATTTGATTTGATTTGGATGGTGTTTAACGTCATTTTCAATCACGATTTAGGCTTTGTATGGCGGTCGATTTTTAGTTGTCGAATATTGTATTAAATTAGTTCATGCAGCCTACTGTACGTTGCTTTTATATTTAGTATGTGGGTTAGGAATTTACTTTCTTTGCTGATTTACATATAGCTATTTATTAATTTTATTAGCAATGCAATTACTATACAGCCAAACGTGCTACATCTTTCAGTAATGTCGCTCATCAAACGAATTGTATTTTTTCCGAAGCATCACTCCTCTTGCACGAAAGTGTGATGTCGTAGAAAAAGTAGAAAAATCCAGACGAAACATTGTGTGGGAGCTATTTAATTATGTATTCAAGCATGTACTGGGGACAATTTTAAATAAACCACCTTAATGTCTTATGTAGTATGCGCCTGCGCAGAGGGATTATATCCCAGTATTGGATGCTGCCCCCAACTTACTAATACAAGACAATGATATGTTGCCACTAAAAAGGTATTGATCTAAAATTTACTAAAGGAACAAAGAAACGCAACTTGGGAATTTTCGCTATATAATGTATACACTGCGCGCTTAATTCAGTATAATATTCCACCAGGGCACCAGGGACTGTATATAGACGTAATATAAACGGGTCCTGATTCCACAGAAATCCAAAGATATGTTGTTGTTTTTTTAAATGTTGCAGCTGTTTCGAGAAAGGACAAAACTGCTGTTGTAGGCTTTTAATCGCAGAGACTTTGTAACACGAAATTCATAAACGTTGAAGTTCCGCTTTGAACATTTGAGCTATTTCAGTATTGTATTTAATGAAAAGATATTGCCAAGTTTGTTATCCTGGCTCACCTGTTTCAGCCAAACGCGTGTTCTGTCAATAATGAAACTTTGAAGGAATACTATCTGGTATGTTACGTGTTGTTGTTTTTTTTCCCGAAAAGAAAGGTCTAATGAATCCCTGTAACATTCAATTTATAGTAACAGCAGCCTATTTTACATGCAATCTACAGACATATATGAATATTTTAATACACATTAGACCTATATGCATATTATTATACACATCATATATATATTAAAAAATTAAAAAAATAAATCTATAAATTGTTTTAATACACATCAGACATATATGTATATTTTAATACACATCAGACATATATGAATATTTTAATACACATCAGACATAATGTATATTATTATGCACATCATATAATAATTAATTTTATTTTTTATTTATTTTAATACACATCAGACATATATAGATATTCTAATACAAATCAGCCGTATATATATATTGTAATACACAACAGGCATATTATGACTATTTTTAATACACATGACATATACGAATATTTTAATACACATGACATATACGAATATTTTAATACACATGACATAAATTATATGAATATTTTAATACACATCAGACATAAAATAATATTTTAATACACATCAGACATATATATTTGGTTAAGTATACATACAATTGATCTCATAATTATTAAAATGGTTTACCATTAGAGAGACGTGCACGAGAAAAGCAGGAACGCAGAAAATACGTTACCCGTGAAATTGCACCATCACGGTGGACTGGAAGAATAGACAGAACGCGTGATGGCGTACGCATTGACACCGGGAATGGAGATTTTAAGAAAGGTAAAGATCGTTTTATCGTGCATTATGCATTATAAGCTTTCATAACTTATTATTTAATACACATCAGACATATATATGTATATCTTAATACACACCAGACATATATGTATATTTTAATACACATCAGACATATATGTATAATTTAATAAACAGCAGACATGAATTGTATATTGTAATGCACATCAGAAATATGTTAATAGTTAGATACACATCAGACATATGTATCTTTTAATACACGTTAGCCATGTGTGTATATTTTAGCAATGTTTTTTTCCAGGTGTCTTGTCTAGTACCAGCCGGTACGCGAAATCTATGTTTCCGCTGCTACAATCGTCCAGTGAAGTGGTAGCTAGAGATATTCAGCTGCAAAAACACATGCCATCGTCTATCGGTATGCTATTTGTTCGTATATACCTTCTAGATAGTCTAGATATTCATCAAGAGCCTTCGTTACTGTTGAAAGGTTTGGAATGTCATTTCGTGTTATTGTATTGCAACACGTGCAACGTCTCTACTGATTTCAATGATCACACAAGAACGTTTTGCCCAACATGCTGCAAGACCTTGGCTGGGAGGAGCTGCAAGCCCGGCGTCAACAAAACAATAATACAATATGTATTTCTTCCATGGTGTATTCTGTATAACGTTTATTGTTTAACATATTTCAAGATTTAGAACGAAAGGCGAAAATAGGTATAACAAGAAGCATTACATTTATTTTAGTAACCAGATTCATTTCAATACTCTTACGAAGTGTGTCTGGCTCACTATAGAAAAGAAACTTGGCTGACTTCCAATGAATAAAGAACTAATGCAAAGTAAAACATCAGTGTAACTTTTACATGAACGTCCAATACAAAGTAAAATATAAGTGTAACTTTTACGTAAAGGATAAATACATAGTAAAATATAAGTGTAACTTTAACATAAGGGACACATACAAAGTAAAACATAAGTGTAACTTTTACATAAAGGACAAATACAAAGTAAACTTTAACATAAGGGACAAATACAAAGTAAAACTTAAGTGTAACTTTTACATAAAGGACAAATACAAAGTAAACATAAGTGTAACTTTTACATGAAGGACAAATACAAAGTAAAACATAAGTGTAACTTTTACACGAAATTTGTTCAGATACGAATCAGAAAGACATTAACATTTTATTCCAGCACGAATTTAAGCATATCCTATGCCTACTATTGTATCGATAAAGTCACTAAGCAACTCAATTATTTTAGTCCGCTTTTTAGCTCTACTGGATGGCGAGTTGTCCGTCGTACGTCGTCTGTCCGTCGTCTGTCTGTTAACTTTTACCTCGTTAAGACGATAGGGCCTTCATTTTTCATCGGATCTTTACCAAACTTAATATCAATGCAAGTTCGGACAAGGTCGAAAACGAGCAAGATCGGACCAGTAACAGCAGAGTTATGGCCCTTGATTTAGTTAGAAATGCTATATTTTGCCTCGTTAAGACAATAGGGTCTTCATTTTTCATCCGATATTTAAAAAACTTTACCAGATTGTTAATATCATTGAAAGGTCGGAAAGTTCGAAAACCAGCCAGACTGGACCAGTAACAGCGGAGTTATGACCCTTGATTTAGTTGAAAATGCTATATTTGGACTCGCTAAGACAATAGGGGCTTCAGTTTTCATCTGATCTTTACCAATCTTTAACAGATTGTTAATATCAATGAAATCTCGACAAAGTTCGAAAACCAGCCGGATCGTACAAGTAACAGCGGAGTTATAGCCTTTGAATTAGTTAAAAATGCTATATTTTGCCTCGTTAAGACGATAGGGCCTTCATTTTTCATCCAATCTTTACCGAACTTTTATCAGATTGTTAATGTCAATGAAAATCCGGAGAAGTTCGAAAACCAGTCATATCGGACAAATAACAGCGGAGTTATGGCCCTTGATTTAATTAAAAATGCTATATTTTGCCTCGTTAACACGATACAGGCCAAATTTCTTGAGCAATCTTAACCAAACTTACATTTTTTATTTATTTAGTTTTTTATTGTTTTCTTATCCATTTTTTTTTTTAACTTTTATTTTTTCATTTATATATATATATATATATTTTTTTCGATTATTTTTTAATATATCTATTTCAATTCTATTTTAAATATGTTGATACTTCATTTTTTATCTCATCTTTACCAAATTTGTTAAGAATGTTAATATCAATAAAAGCTTAAAAAGCTAACCCATTTTTATGAAATCTCATTCATAGAAGAAAGTGGGACAAATTAAAAAATACCCATGCCAGACTAGACACAACAGATTTATTGCCCATGACTATCAGATGAGCGATCTAGGGCCATCCTGGCCCTCTTGTTATGAACTTTCATTCACAGCAGAATGTGGGACAAATTAAAAAATATCCATATGCCAGACTAGGCACAGCAGACGTATTGCCCATGATTACCAGGTGCATCCTAGCCCTGTTGCTTTTGTAACGTTTTAAAAGAAGTACTTATTGGAATTGTATGTCGACAACCCTTGATAGCCGTTTTAGCAAGTAAAGCGTACAAAGGCCTTCTTGGGCCTCGTGTTCGTTGTTAAAAGCAATAGTGTAGTTTATGTTAATATGGTTAATACACAGATCCCTATGTCCCAATATATGGTTGACATATGGTGATAAACAATTGCATAAGATTTGCTCTACCTTCAATTAAAACACATCTTGTACGTGGACTCTTTAACATCTCTAGAAATTTAAAAAATACCAAGTATCGTTTTCAGATGTGTGTATTTTTGTTTCCATATTATTTTGAAAGAAGTGTCCCATAATCTCATAAGTTGTATAGGCAGAAACATTCACGTTGTGTTATATATTTGGTTAAGTATACATAAATCTGATCTCATAAGTTGTATAGGCAGACACGTTCACGTTGTGTTATAAATTTGGTTAAGTATACATAAAACTGATCTCATAAGTTGTATAGGCAGAAACGTTCACGATGTGTTATACATTTGGTTAAGTATACATCAATCTGATCTCATAAGTTGTATAGGCAGGAACGTTCACGTTGTGTTATAAATTTGGTTAAGTATACATAAAACTGATCTCATAAGTTGTATAGGCAGACACGTTCACGATGTGTTATACATTTTGTTAAGTATACATAAAACTGATCTCATAATTATTAAACTGTTTACCATTAGAGAGACGTGCACGAGAAACGCAGACACGTAGGAAAGATGTTACCCGTGAAATCGCACCATCACGGTGGACTGGAAGAGTAGACAGAACGCGTGATGGAGTATGCATTGACACCGGGAAAAGAGATTTTAAGAAAGGTAACGATCGTTTTATCGTGCATAATGCATTATATGCTTTCATAACTTATTATTTAATACACATCCGACATATATATGTATTTTTTAATACACACTAGACATATATGTATATTTTAATACACATCAGACATATATGTATAATTTAATACACAGCAGACATGAATTGTATATTGTAATACACATCATACATATATTAATCATTTAGTACATATCAGACATATGTATATTTGAATACTCATCAGACATATATTTTAATAAAAAAAACATTTTCAGGTTTCTTGTCTAGTACCAGCCGGTACGCGAAATCTATGTTTCCGCTGCTACAATCGTCCAGTGAAGTGGTACTAGATATTCAGCTGCCAAAACACGTGCCATCGTCTATCGGTATGCTATTTGTTCGTATATACCTTCTAGATAGTCTAGATATTCATCAAGAGCCTTCATTACTGTTGAAAAGTTTGGAATGTCATTTCGTGTTATTTTCTTGGAACACGTGCTACGTCTCTACTGATTTCAATGATCACACAATAACGTATTGCTCAAAATGCTGCAAGACCTTGGCTGAGAGGAGCTGCAAGCCCGGCATCAACACAACAATAATACAAGATGTATTTCTTCCATAGTGTATTCTATATAACGTTTATTGTTTAACATGTGTTACTTCAAGACTTCGAATGAAAGGTAAATTGACGGAAATAGGTATAACAAGAAGCACTACCTTTATTTTAGTAACCAGATTCATTTCAATACTCTTACGAAGTGTGTCTGGCTCACTATTGAAAAGAAACTTGATTGACTTTCAATGAATAAAGAACTAATACAAGTGTAACTTTTACACGAAGGACACATGCAAAGTAAAACATCAGTGTAATGTTTACATGAATGACAAATTCAAAGTAGAACATAAGCGTAACTTTTACATGAAAGACAAATACAAAGTAAAACATAAGTGTAACTTTTACATGAAGGAACAATACAAGGTAAAAAATAAGTGTAATTTTTACATGAATGACACATACAAAGTAAAACATAAGTGCAACTTTTACATGAAGGACAAATACAAAATAAAACATACGTGTAATGTTTACATGAATGACAAATTCAAAGTAGAACATAAGCGTAACTTTTACATGAAAGACAAATACAAAGTAAAACATAAGTGTAACTTTTACATGAAGGACACATACAAAGTAAAACATAAGTGCAACTTTTACATGCGGGACAAATACAAAGTAAAACATATATAAGTGTAACTTTTACATGAAGGACAAATACAGAATAAAACATACGTGTAATGTTTACATGTATGACAAATTCAAAGAAAAAACAAGTGTATTTACATGAAAAACAAATACAAAGTAAAACATACGTGTAACTTTTACATGAAGGACAAATACAAAGTAAAAAATATGTGTAACTTTTACATGAAGGACACGTACAAAGTAAAACATAAGTGCAACTTTTACATGCGGGACAAATAAAAAGTAAAAAATAAGTGTAACTTTTACATGAAGGACAAATACAAAGTAAAACATAAGTGCAACTTTTACATGCCGGACAAATACGATGTAAAACATAAGTGTAACTTTTACATGAAGGACAAATACAAAGTAAACAAGAGGCCCAAGAGGGCCTGTGAACGCTCTACTGGCTGTTATACCATTGATGAATCGAGTCGTTCTACATGGTGTCTAGAGTGTACACAAGGTTTTTCAAGTATTTGACCTAGTGACCTAGTTTTTGACCCCATGGGATCCATTTTCGAACTTGACCAAAATATAATTAAGACAACATTTCGACAAAGTTTCATCAAGATCGGGTCAGAAATATGGCCTCTAGAGTGTACACAAGGTTTTTCAAGTATTTGACCTAGTGACCTAGTTTTTGACCCTGTGTGACCCATTTTCGAACTTTAGCAAGCTATAATTGAGACAAATATTCTGACAAAATTGCATCAAGATCGGGTCAAAAATATGGCCTCTAGAGTGTACACACGGTTTTTCCAAAGTTTGACCTAGTGACCTAGTTTTTAACCCCATGTGACCCATTTTCAAACTTGACCAAGATATAATTAAGACAAACATTCTGACAAAGTTGCATCAAGCTCGGGTCTAAAATATGGCCTCTATAGTGTACACAAGGTTTTTCCAATATTTGACCTAGTGACCTAGTTTTTGACCCCACATGACCCATTTTCGAACTTGACCGAGATTACATTGAGACAAACAATTAAGATAAACATTCTGACAAATTTGCATCAAGCTCGGGTCAAAAATATGGCCTCTAGAGTGTACACAAGGTTTTTCCAATATTTGACCTAGTGACCTAGTTTTTAACTTCATTTGACCCATTTCCGAACTTGATCAAGATATAATTAAGATAAACAATTTGACAAAGTTTCATCAAGATTGGGTAACAAATATGACCTCTACAGTGTACACACGTTTGTTCAAGTATTTGACCTAGTGACCTAGTTTTTGACCCCACATGACTCATTTTTGAACTTGACCGAGATTTCATTGAGACAAACATTCTGACAAAGTTTCATCAAGATCGGGTCAAAAATATGGCCTCTAGAGTGTACACACGGTTTTTCCAAAGTTTGACCTAGTGACCTAGTTTTTAAACCATGTGACCCATTTTTGAACTTGACCAAGATATAATTAAGACAAACATTTTGACAAAGTTTCATCAAGATTGGGTCAGAAATACGGCTTCTAGAGTGTACACAAAGTTTTTCAAATATTTGACCTAGTGACCTAGTTTTTAATCCCATGTGACCCATTTTCAAACTTGACCAACATATAATTAAGACAAACATTCTGACAAAGTTGCATCAAGCTCGGGTCAAAAATATGGCCTCTAGAGTGTACACAAGGTTTTTCCAATATTTGACCTAGTGACCTAGTTTTTGACCCCACATGACCCATTTTCAAACTTGACCGAGATTTCATTGAGACAAACATTCTGACAAAGTTTCATGATGATTGCATCAGAAATGTGGCCTCTAGAGTGTACACAAGCAAAAGTTAACGGACGGACGGACAACACACCATCCCATAAGCTCTGCTGGCCCTGGGCCAGTAGAGCTAAAAATATGTGTAACTTTTACATGAAGGACACGTACAAAGTAAAACATAAGTGCAACTTTTACATGCGGGACAAATAAAAAGTAAAACATATATAAGTGTAACTTTTACATGAAGGACAAATACAAAGTAAAACATATATAAGTGTAACATTTACATGAAGGACAAATACTAAGTAAACCATAATTGTAACTTTTACATGACAAAAAAATACAAAGTAAAACATAGGTGTAACTTTTACATGAAAGACAAATACAAAGTAAAACATATATAAGTGTAACTTTTACATGAAGAACAAATACAAAGTAAAACATAAGTGCAACTTTTACATGCCGGACTAAAACAAAGTAAAACATAAGTGTAACTTTTACATAAAGGCAACGTAAAACATAAGTGTAACGTTTACATCAATGACAAATACAAAGTAAAAAATAAGTGTAACTTGTACATGAAGGACACATACAAAGTAAAACATAAATGTAACTTTTACATGAGGACAAATACAAAGTAAAACATAAATGTAACTTTTACATGAACGAAAAATACAAAGTAATAAATAAGTGTAACTTGTACATGAAGGACACATACAAAGTAAAACATAAGTGCAACTTTTACATGCCGGACTAATACAAAGTAAAACATAAGTGTAACATTAACATGAGGACAAATACAAAGGAAAACATAAATGTAACTTTTACATGAACGAAAAATACAAAATAAAACATAAGTGTAACTTTTACACGAGGGACACATACAAAGTAAAACATAAGTGTAACTTTTAATTGAAAAACACATACAAAGTAAAACATAAGTGGAACTTTTACATGAAGGAAAAATACAAAGTAAAAAATAAGTGTAACTTTTACATGAAGGACACATACAAAGTAAAACAAGTAAAACATAAGTGTAACTTTTACATGAAGAACAAATACAAAGTAAAACATAAGTGGAACTTTAACATGAAGGACACATACAAAGTTAAACATAAGTGTAACTTTTACATGAGGGACACATACAAAGTAAAACATAAGTGTAACTTTTACACGAGGGACACATACAAAGTAAAACATAAGTGTAACTTTTACATGAAGGACAAATACAAAGTAAAACATAAGTGTAACTTTTAATTGAAAAACACATACAAAGTAAAACATAAGTGGAACTTTTACATGAAGGAAAAATACAAAGTAAAATATAAGTATAACTTTTACATGAAGGACAAATACAAAGTAAAACATAAGTGTAACTTTTAATTGAAAAACACATACAAAAGAAAACATAAGTGGAACTTTTACATGAAGGAAAAATACAAAGTAAACATAAATGTAACTTTTACATGAATGACAAATACGAAGTAAAATATAAGTGTAACTTTTACATGAATGACAAATACGAAGTAAAATATAAGTGTAACTTTTACATGAAGGCCAAATACAAAGTAAACATAAATGTAACTTTTACATGAATGACAAATACGAAGTAAAATATAAGTGTAACTTTTACATGAATGACAAATACGAAGTAAAATATAAGTGTAACTTTTACATGAAGGCCAAATACGAAGTAAAATATAAATGTAACTTTTACATGAAGGACAAATACGAAGTAAAATATAAGTGTAACTTTTACATGAGGGACGAATACAAAGTAAAACATAAGTGTAACTTTTACATGAGGGACGAATACAAAGTAAAACATAAGTGTATTTTTTACATGAATGACAAGTACAAAGTAAACATAAGTGTAACTTTTACATGAGGGACGAATACAAAGTAAAACATAAGTGTATTTTTTACATGAATGACAAATACAAAGTAAACATAAGTGTAACATATACATGAAGGTCACATACAAAGTAAAACATAAGTGTAACTTTTACATGAGGGACGAATACAAAGTAAAACATAAGTGTATTTTTTACATGAAGGACAAATACAAAGTAAAACATAATTGTAACTTTTACATGAAGGACAAATACAAAGTAAAACATAAGTGTAACTTTTACATGAAGGGCAAATACAATGTAAAACATAAGTGTAACTTTTACATGAAGGACAAATGCAAAGTAAAACATAAGTGTAACTTTTACATGAAGGACAAATACAAAGTAAAACATAAGTGTAACTTTTACATGAAGGACAAATACAAAGTAAAACATAAGTGTAACTTTTACATGAAGGACAAATACAAAGTAAAACATAAGTGTAACTTTTACATGAAGGACAATACAAAGTAAAACATAAGTGTATCTTTTACATGAAGGTCACATACAAAGTAAAACATAAGTGTATCTTTTACATGAAGGTCACATACAAAGTAAACATAAGTGTAACTTTTACATAAAGGACAAATACAAAGTAAAACATAAATGTAACATTTACATGAGGGACGTAAGTGTAACAAAGTAAAACATAAGTGTAACTTTTACACGAAATTTGTTGAGATACGAATCAGAAAGTGATTAACATTTTATCCCAGCACGAATTTAAGCACATCCTAAGCCTACAGTTGTATCCAAAGCATGAAGAGTCACTAACTAACTCGAATATTTTAGTCCGCTTTTTTATTGTTAAAATCAAGATTGTATTTTATGTTAGCATGGTTAATAAACAGATCTCTTTGTCCCAATGTATGGTTGACATATGGCGTAAACAGTTGCATAAGATTTGCTCTACCTTCAATTAAAACACATCTTGTACGTGGACTCTTTAACATCTCTAGAAATTCAAAAAATACCAAGTATCGTTTTCAGATGTGTTTATTTTTGTTTCCATATTATTTTGAAAGAAATGTCCCATGATCTCATAAGTTGTATAGGCTGAAACGTTCATGATGTGTTGTCCATTTGGTTAAGTATACATAAAACTGATCTCATAATTATTAAACTGTTTACCATTAGAGAGACGTGCACGGGAAACGCAGACACGTAGAAAAGATGTTACCCGTGAAATTGCACCATCACGGTGGACAGGAAGAATAGACAGAACGCGTGATGGAGTATGCATTGGAACCAGGAAAGGAGAGTTTGATAAAAGTAACGATCATTTTATTGTGCATAATGCTTATTAATTAATACACATCCGACATATATATATGTATATTTTAATACACACCATACATATATGTATATTTTAATACACATCAGACATATATACATGTATAATTTAATACACCGAAGACATAAATTGTATATTGTAATACACATCAGACATATAATAATATTTTAATACACATCAGAAATATATGCATATTTTAATACACATCAGGCATATATGCATATTTTAATACACGTCGGACATATATTAATATTTTTAATACACATCAGACATAAGAATATTTTAATACACATCAGATATATTTATATTTTAATACACATCAAACATATATGTCATATCATACATATATGTATATTTTAATACACAGCAGACATATATTGTATATTTTAATGCAAATCAGACGTAAATGTTTATTATAATACACATCATAAGACGTAATAATATTTTGATACACATCAGACATATATATCTGACTAAGTATACACAAGAAAATAGTGATACAAAGTATTACAAGCCGGTCAAAATAGTTAAATAAGAAAACATTAAGCGGAATTAATTAATACAATAAAAATAAACGAACAATGTGTAGAGGATGTTTGCAATTTTTTATTTGTAATTGTCAAGAATTAAAACACATTTATCATGAAAGACTTGAGCATTAGATAAACTAAGAGACACTAAACTAATTTTGGCATCTGTGTTGTATAATGTTATGAGTATGATAGACATCTAAAATAGTATGTGTAATGAATAACTAAATAGGATGTTGTTTCGGGATTAAAATGTGAGGAATTGGGAAAACATCATGGTTAGAATAAGAAGAATTGGTTAATTATCATAGTTATAAACAAAAAGACAACCTATGATAATATAATAGCAATTGGATTTAAAGAGTAGCGTCGGTGAAGGTAATCTCAGTTTTTAGCAATGTACATTTACATTAGAAGAAAGGGTTTAATGTTCGATGTCTTTTATTATGAAATCTGATCAGTAGTTCATGAGAATAAGTAGCAGTGGAGCAGACCTATTCAAACTCTTTAAAAGATGCTTGAGTTAAAGTTTCATCAACTCTGTTTAATGGTTGAAGAGGGTTGCTTATTTTAAAATCGGACAGCACCAACTGGATATATATATATATATATAACAGTACATACAAAAAGTTATAGTATTATTCAAACAAAATTTCCTTTATGCGAGTATTATTCTGATGATTAATATTAATTATTGAACAAATGCAAGTTATGTAGAAAAACTAAAGGGGCGCCGCGAGCTTTTCAAATTGCCGTTTTTCCCTTTTATAAAGTTTAACATTAATCAATAATCAGTGACGATACCGATTTGGAACCATCTGTATTCGTAAGCTAAGAACATATCCCTGGAATTTACATCTGGTGTCAGACCGGGGAAAATCAGCACATTGAACACACTGCAAACTAGGCTATATATTTGCAGATCAGTCACAAGTTCCACAACATTCGTTCGCTTAATTACATTTTAATGCTGTGAATTAAACACATTTGGGTCCCAAACTGTCCCATAGCTGAAACACCGATTCAGTTTTTCAACATTTCACGTCATGCATTCACACTATGCACTCCAACAGGACCTGCACACATTAGCTGACTTGGAACACAAGTGGGGCATAGAATTTCATCCGCAAAAATGCAGCACCCTCAGCGTAACAAGATCACGCAACTCCACCAGATTCCAATAAAGACTCAAACGCCATGTCCTAGAGCTACAACATTCAGTCAAGTCTTACTTGGAAGAAACACATTGATCGGGCCACCAAGAAAACAGCATGTTTGGCTTCCTGCTACGAAACCTGTAGTTCAACAACGAGGAGACAAAGACGAATGTCTACATCAGTATGGTTAGGTCTAACCTGGACTACTCTGTTACAGTATGGAGTCCCCACCACAAAGATCAGATACGGAAAGTGGAGATGGTCCAAAGACGAGCTGCTCGTTATACCACCCACAATACAGGAACACCAGCAGTGTATCAAACATGCTTGAACATCTGAAGTGGGAACGCCTTGAAAGCAGGATATCCAAATTGCAACTGACCCTGCTTTACAAGGTGGTTAATGACCTAGTCGACATTCCAGCGTGATGCTACTTAACCTCATCACAGCTAGGACCAGATCAGCCCATTCAAAGAAGTACAGACAGTTTTCAACTTCTTCAGATGTCTACAAACACAGTTTCTTCCCCGGGACAGTACCCTTGTGGAACTCTCTTCCAGCCACCGCGGCTGAGACTCCCTCCTTGGTATCCTTTAAGAGGGAGCTGTCCACTCTCTCCTACTAAGTCAATTTGCCCATTCCAGTTGCCAAATAGGCCATCGAACTAGAGCTACGCAGGCGGAAGCCGGATTGGTTTAGTACTATATGGGGGAAAAGCGATTGGGAACACTTTCTTTCTTTCTCTTTCTTTCTTTCTTTCTTTCTTTCTTTCTTTCTTTATTTCTTTCTTCTTATTATGTATACTCCACCCCAAACCGTATGTATTATTGAATTTATTATAAATTTGTTAAACCCTCTATATGGTCCGTGTGTTATGTCTTATTTATTTATTTTACTTCTATCTATCTTTCATCTGTTTTATTTCATCTTTTTAGCGGGGCGTCCGTGGCCGAGTGGTTAACGTCTCTGACTTGAAATCACTTGCCCCTCATCGCTGTATGTTCGATCCCTCAGGGGACAAGGAATCTTTATGTGAGTAAGCTATCCAGCTGGCTTGCGGAACGTCGGTGGTTCTACCCAGGTGCCCGCCCGTGCACGAAAATTGCCCGGAGGGGCACCTGGGGTCTTCCTCCACCAATGGAAGCTGGAAAGTCGCCATATGACCTTAGCTGTTGGTGCGACTATAAACTCCAATTCAATTCAATTCATCTTCTTAGCATTACTAGTGAAGTCACTTCCGTTGAGTTATTGTCAAAGATGACAGTTCAACGTTCACCTGTAGACGTAGATGTATGCGTATTTTGAAATAAACATCTGTCAAAACCACATCTCTACTTAACCTCTGTGCTCATACTCTCCAAAGAAATAATCCTGACAAACACAGTAAAATACTTACAATTCATGACAACAGACATAATACTTTAACATCAGGTTAGATTTCAACAAGGAAATAAAAAGTTATCTTGGGAAAAATACATGCAAACTAGAAACTTTGGATTTTTTCAAGGAACTATTTTAGCACCCTACGACCCGGAAGTACTTCCTGAATGGTCTGACACCATCTAATTATTGTAGAAAAAACATGCGCAGATCCTAATTTGTAGACTGTATCCCTAAAATTATACCTAATTAAAGTAGTAGAAGACTCATAAATGCCTGTATACCAATTTGACTGCGTCCCGGTATTTTTACTAAAATACAGTTGTTTTGTGAATTGTAAAATGACGTTGATACACAGTCTAACACCCATAACAGCTTTCTGAGTCCGGGATAAATATAGGCAACGGCAATAAAACTGATCTCATACTAATTAAATTGTTTACAATTAGAGAGACGTGCACGAGAGAGGCAGGAACGCAGAAAAGATGTTTGCCGTGGAACTGCACCACGGTGGACTGGAAGAATAGACAGAACGCGTGATGGTGCATGTATTGACACAAGGAAAGGAGGGAAAGGTAATGATCGTTTTATCGTACACAATGCATTATAAACTTTCTTAACTTATTATGTAATACACATTCGACATATGTATGTATATTTTAATACACATACCGGACATATATGTATATTTTAATACAATTCAGACATATATGAATATGAGATATAGGGTCCTATAGAAACCATAGCGTCCAAACACAATGGCATCGTAGGTCCGCACTGTACTACAAACAAGGAGCAATATTTAATTAATTATACAATGAAAAAGACAAAATGCAACAGAAAGTGTGGTGAAGACAAGGTTACCGACTTGGAACGATCGTTACCGATTTGGAACGGCCAGTAGGCAATAAGGCCTACAGGTTAGCTTGAATCGATTTTATGTGTACACAATCCTCGCTATTATGTTTAATTTAATACAAAGCAAAGCTGAATTGTATATTGTAATTAACATCAGACATGTATGTATATTTTAATACTCATCAGACATATATGTTTATTTTATACACATAAGCCATATATATATGTTTTAATACACATCTGCCATATATGCATATTTTAATACACATCAGACATATATGCATATTTTAATACACATCAGACATATATGAATATTTTAATACACATCTGCCATATGAATATTATAATAAACGTCAGACATATATGAATATTTTTAATACACATCCAAACATATTTGTATATTTAATTGCTTTTTTCTTCAGGTTTCTTGTCGAGTACCAGCCGGTACACGAACTCTAAGTTTCCGCCTCTACAATCGTCCAGTGAAGTGGTAGCTAGCGATATTCAGTTGCATAAACCCGTGCCATCGTCTATCGGTATGTTATTTTTTCGTATATATCGTTCTAGATATTCGCCAGGAGCCTTCGTTACTGTTGGAAGGTTTGGAATGTCATTTCGTGTTATTTTCTTGTAACACGTGCTACTTCTCTACTGAATTCAGTGATCACACAATACCGTATTGCTCAACATGCAGCAAGACCTTGGCTGGGAAGGGCTGCAAGCCCGGCGTAAACAGAACAATAATACAATATGTATTTCTTTCATTCTATATAACGTTTACAGTTTATTGTTAAACATATTTGAAATTTGAATGAAAGGTAAATTTACGAACATATGTATAACAAGAAGCACTACATTTAGTTTAGTAACCAGATTCATTTCAATGCTCTTACGAAGTATGTCTGGCTCACTGTAGGAAAGAAACTTGATTGACTTCCAATGAATGACCGACAAATACAAGTAAAACATAAGTGTAAACTTTACATGAAATTAACACAATAAAACGGGACAGTGCGTTAATAAAGAAATCCCCGCCGTGAACTATTCTCTAACCAACAAGGCAGCATTAATAGGCAATATAAGTTAAACACAAAGATGCTTGTGTATATATAAATACAAGAAAAACACAATAGCATAGAAAGCCACAAAGAAGGTACTCAGTGACCTGGCAGAAGAGAATAAACCATTGAGGGCACGACAAGACAAGACTGCAGACAAACATCAAACGTCACTGTCCTTTTGGGCTTTAGGTAGACGTCATCATAGGGTCCACAGCCTGTCCGGTCATCGCACAGTTAAAGAGGAAAGCATAGTGGCGAACTGTAAATGGGTCCATCACCAAGCATGCAGTGCGTTGCAAAATGATAGGGTCATAACCTATTTTGATAAACCTTTTAACAAGTTTAACAAAGATAGTATGAAAGTGATCATGATCAAGGATCTTACGAAGTCTGTAAATCACGTCACCATAGAAGTCAGGTTGTGATAGTCCTTGTCGCAGAAGAGTTCTTAAATTACTTTTATATTTGGAAAGAAGATCAGGGTAACGATAATACAATTTTGCAACGGTTTTACGAAGTTTATGGTAACGGTAACCCTGATGTAGTAGCTTTTTAGTTATACAAAGATTACGATTATTAAAGTCCTCAACTCAAGTACAAGCTCTAGAAAAAACAACAAATAAGTTGAGACACATAGACCGCATAAGAAGTTGCTCGGGGAATATCCCCATCTAAATGGGGATAATTTAATTAACAATATCAAAATTAAAATCGTCTCTCTTGTCATATAGTTTGCTAATTATTTCGCCATTTTCAATGGAGACATGTAAATCAAGAAAAGAAGCGTTAGTATCACAAATATTAGCTTTGTTTAGTTGAAGTTCTTAAGGGTATATATTATTAACCATAGTAGAAAAGAAAGGATTGTCAATGTTTAATATAATTATTTAAAAAAATAACTGTCTTTATTATTTCAGACACCCATGTATCCCGTTCAAGAGCAGATGACCGCAGATATCGAAGAAGCAGACGACAGGGGAATGGAGATGGTCAATACGACCAGTCATTCAAACTGCCAACTGAAGTGAAGGCTATGGAAGAAGCTAAACTGAAACATATTATGGGAGAATTCGAGTATGTGTTGTTTTCATGTGTTGTTTTCACTGACTATTTGTAGCAGGCCCGTGGCCGGGATGGTAAAGACAGAATTTTGCGCTTCGCGTAGTGTAGCAAAAGTTGCGTAGTGCGTTGCGAAGTGTGACAAAACCGCACTTCACACCTATTTTGTATGGAGTTTTGAAGTTTGGTTTCATGGTAGATAATATATCGCACTTTGCAACTGTATGGAGAACAATAAATGGTCAGGTTATATATTTTGAATAATAAAGGCGATGTCTCCAGTTATTACCAAAAATGGTGCTGAATGCAATACATTTAATATTATGCACAGGGGCGGCGCATGAATGGAGTTGTGAAGTGTGGTATCGTGGTAGCACGTAGAACAATAAATGGTCAGGTTACAGATTTTGAATAATTAAAGCCGCTGTCCCCATTTATTACCAAAAATTGTGCGGAATGCATCACATTTAATATTATGCACAGGGGCGGTTACAGGATTTTAAGTTCATAAAGTCGCGCAATATTGTTACGCTGAAGAACTCGTGCATATATCCCATTTGTACCACAATATCCTAAATACACACTATGCATCGTGTAATACCCGAGGATATACACAGCATATGTTAGTTATTGTGGTACAAAAACAATAGAGCATGAGTCTTGCACGTGTACGGACGATAATGCACTCGCTAACGCTCGTGCATTATCTCCTCCCCGTACACGTGCAAAACTCATGCTCTATTCTATACATATTGACTGACTGTAGACTGTTCTTCTCACTGATCTTCTGGTTTTATACCGGAAATACGAATCCACTGGTTACCATTATAGAAACAGTTAGTAACAACATAAATAATGAAATGTCCCTTAATGTGTATTGAAATCACTGTTGTTGAAGTCATGTAACCACAACCTTTTATAATCGTGACAATCTGCTTAACTTGTACAATATCATGCTAATTAAAAAATACTGACATTTGCACGCTCTTAGGCTATTATTAAACCATAAACCAATCAGTGAACTACTAGCAAAGATATATTGACAACTTGTATATTGTAAGCTGATAAAAGAGTATGTAAGGTGTGAAAGACATTCTGTAAACTTCTGTTACACACTCTAGTAGCAGGATTTAAATATTATACCCTATTTCATCTCAATAATGACGAGGTATGACTTAAAAACCAATCAGCTTTCGCGTCCGAAACAATCACTAATCTTTAACCTGAACGATATCGCTCTATGATGCAGGCGAACACTTTTCCATTATGGCGTTGTGAGTACGCCAGTTGCGAAGTGCGAACGGCCAATTGAGAAGTGCGGTGGCATCGCAACACACGTCCCAAATTTTAGTTCTATCGACGCACTCCGCAACTATAAATGCAAAGTGCGTCTTACCGTAGCAATGCACTCCGCAATTTTTGCCGCACTTCGCAACTCGGTTGCGTAGTTGCCGCACTTCGCAAATCGGTTGCGTAGTGCGGTAAAATTTCGTAGTGCGTTGC
Organism: Cyrtodaria siliqua; assembly: GCA_037043455.1. NCBI lineage: Eukaryota > Metazoa > Mollusca > Bivalvia > Adapedonta > Hiatellidae > Cyrtodaria > Cyrtodaria siliqua. The sequence goes on from JAWPHD010007656.1 coordinate 34,763, forward strand.
TACAGCGCTTTATATTCGAAAGTTTGGTACGGTTTTACTCAAAGTTGTTTTGTTTTTCATGTGAAATAAATTGGTCCATAGAATAGTCATTTTATCCAGCGAGTGCGGACGATACACCATTTCCGTTGAATTGCTGTCAATACAGTCTGTCACTCAGAGCGGAAGGATACATATGAATCCGAGAATCATTCTCTATATCTTAATATCGAATAGATTCCTATGGTTTATTTAAGGTGCCTCCATGGTCGAGGAGTAACGACGTTGTGGTGTAAACCGTCTCGACTCTCACCGCTGCGAGTTCGAATCCCACTGGGAGCTCTTAGTGTGGATTCTTAGGGATGGCGGGAGGTATACAGTACTGGTTCTACCCAGGAAAAATGGGGTGGTCTGCCTCCACCAGAACAAAATTGACCTTTATAGCTGGCCTTACATGAGCTAAAAACAATTCAAACAAGCAAATTATTTACGTGCTCTGAGGATACTAGAAAATTCCGATTCACGGGACCGACCGCGTCACGTCACCATTCCGACGGACGAGGCCAGTGAAAGTGTCGTGTCTTAGGACACACAGAAGTAACCTAGTGCCGCTAGTGAAGCTCAAAGTCGTGTTTATCGGATTCGGAGTCGAATGTGTTTGATTAAATTTACTTATATATGCTATTTTGCTATTGTCTTTTATTTTTTATTCGAAGCTGTTTTAGAACAGAAAATTAATTTATTTTCAATGTCTTTTTCAGACCAAGTCCTTACGCTTTGAATCCGAAACAGAAGTTGCCTGCCGTAAAGACGCCTGCAGCCGACAGGAACGTCTCCATTGCCAAGGAAAATTGGAACGTTGACAGACGCGGATACGCTCGAAAGAAATGTAAGTGTAAATTTCTCAGCAGTTTTAAATATGTTGTATCTTTTTTATTCCTTTTTTTCCATGGCGTGGTGGGGATGGGAATAAAGCTGTCTCGTATCTTGTTGTGTCACCTTTTCGAAGGAAAATGCGATACATAGGGATCACGTTGTCGTCTGTCCGTCAGTCCGTCCGCAGGTCACGAAAAAAAACTTAACGTTTGCTATAACTTCTTCATTTCTTTATATTTCTTCATCAAACTTTCAGTATATACTCATCATGACAACATCGACATGGCCATACTAAAATATAAAGGAAGGCCTTCAGTGTGACCCTGATCTTTATATTTTAGTATGGCCATGTCGATGTTGTCATGATGAGTATATATTGAACGTTTGATGAAGAAATATAAAGAAATGAAGAAGTAATGCTAATTTCTTTCTTCACGAAAACTTAGTCTGGCCAGTTTGTCAAGGTCATTTATCTGGGTCCAAAAAAACTGACAAAGCTTTGACAGGCGACACACATGTTTCGCGGAACAGCCGTCTAGTTGAATGTTTAATGAGTCTTCTGTATGGATTGTGTGTCGGAAGTTGCCGATCAATTTAACCGTGAAGCGATGTTGCTGTTTTTTTCCGAACGTTTGCATTTAGATAATATAAGTATCGAATAACTGGTAGTTTTTTAGAGTACAAACTCTGATTTAAGTCCGTATTCGTGCATCCGCACGCGTTTCACAGAAACACTGTATTCTGATTCTCTACCTTTACAGTCTGTGCAGAAGATATCAAGAAAGCGGAGCTTGTAAGCACCATGCAGCAAAACGCGTAAGTCTTCAAAAAATAATCATATATTTGCACTATGTGTCGTCTGCTATCCAACGCATAGTGGTGCGAACGCCGGATTGCTAACTTTTACCGCATTTTGGTAAAAGGCATGATATAATTATAATGTTTATAACACAAATGAGGAACATGTTTTCCAAGTTTCAAAGTGTTTGTAAATTGGGTTTTAAAATATGATCGTACATTCAACATTTTATCAAAACCCTAAGTAGAAAATGGGGATAATTCTGGTAAAATGCATGACAAAGTTATGGTGCTTGTCACAGATGAACATGTGTGCCAAGTTTGAAAGATTTCTGACAAATGTATTTTGTGTAATATGCCTGCATATTGGAAATGTTAACCAAAACGCTAAGTGGAAAATGGGGATAATTCTGGTAAATCCATAACAGAGTCATGGTACTTGTCACATATGGTTGTTGAAGGATGATGAACATTTAGGTCAAATTCGAGACATTGTGGTTTCTGGAAGATGACTGTAATCTGAGTAGAAGGATCTACGTAGAAAATGGGGATAATTCTGGTACTACAGAGTTATGGTGCTTCTCACATATCGTTATGTAATGATAATGAATATGTATGCCATATGTTAAAGAATGAAATCTTGGACGAGTTCGAAAACCATCCAGATCGGACCATTTACGCCGGAGTTATGGCCCTTGTTTTTGCTCTATTTTCTTTTTTGCCTTGTGAACACTCTAGCGCCTTCATTAAATATTTTGATCTTTACCAAACTCACATAGCTTGTTAATATCAATGTAAGCTCGGACAAGTTCGAAAAATAGCCGAATCGGATTAGTAACAACAAAGTTATGGCCCTTGTTATTTTGAAAAATCAGCAACATATTCTGCCTTGTGAACACTCTAGCACCTTCATTTATTATTTGATTTTTACCAAACTTGCAAAGATTATTAATAGCAATGCAATTTTGAACGAGTTCGAAACCAGTCAGATAGGACCATTTACACTGGATATAAGTTGGCCTCATTAACACGATAGTGCCTTCATTTTCATCGGAGTGTTTATATCAGGGAAAGCTCGGACAGGTTTGAAAACCAGTCAAATCGGATTAGTAATACCGGAGTTTTGGCCCTTGGTTTTGTTACAAATGCTGTATTGTGCCTCATAACGATGATAGGGCCTTCCTTTGGCGGGATTTTAATGAAACGTTGCAGGGATGATCAGTTCCAATTCCAGTTATGTATATCGTCACCGTGTTCCTGTTGAATGATTTTTGACGAAGTAATGACCCTTTAAAGGTTTTAATACACACACTTTGTCCGGATTATTTTTCCTGAACACCTGGCCGAATTTCAACGAAAATTTACAGGGATGATCATTACCAGGCCTAGTGGTGCATATAATCACCGTGTTCCAGTTGAATGCGTTTTACTGAGTTATGGCCCTTTAAAAGTTTAATACACAAACGTTTCTGAACTAGTTCCCCTGAGCCCCTTGCCGAATACAACGAAACTTTGCAGGGATAATCAATCAGTACCAGGCCTAGATGTGCATGTCATCGCCGTGTTCCGGTTGAACGACCTTTTGCGGAGCTGCAGCCTTTTAAAGGTTTTGATACACACACTTTATCCAGAATAGTCTCTTCTGAAATCATGGCCGATTTTCAACGAATTTTGGCGGGGATGATGAGTACCAAGCCTAGTTGTGCATACCGTGGCCGTGTTCCTGTTGAATGATTTTTGGCAGAGTTATGGCCCTTTAAAGGTTTGAATACACTAACTTTGTACAGGCTAGTTCTCCTGAACGCCTGGCTGAATTTCAACGGAACTTGGCAGTGATGATCAGTAGCAAGTGTAGTTTACACATATCATCACCATGTTTTTGTTGAATGATTTTTGAGACAATGATTACCCCTTATACACAAATTGTCCGGACTAGTTTTCCTGAACTCCTGGCTGGATTTCAGTGAAACTTGACGAGAATGATCAGTACCAAGCCTAGTTGCGCATTATTGTTATGTTCCGATTAAATGGTTTTTGGTGGAGTCGTGGCATTTAAAGGTTTTAAAACACTAACATTGTTTAGACTAGTTCTCCTCAACACCTGGCCGGATTATATCGAAACTTGGCAGGGATGATCAGTACGAAGTCTAGTTGCGCATATCATCGCTGTATTCCAGCTGAATAATTTTGGCCCCTAAGGAGCTATGGCCCCTTGAACACAAACTATACGAACTATTTTTCCTGAACCACAGGCTGGATTTGAGTGAAACTTGACGAGAATGATCAGTACCAAGCCTAGTTGCGCATAGTATTGTTATGTTCCGGTTGAATGGTTTTTGTTGGAGATGTGGCTCTTTAAATGTTTTAATACACAAACTTTGTCTGGACTAGTTCTCCACAACCACTGGTCGACTTTCAACAAAACTTGGTTACGGCTATCATTGTTGTGTTCCGATTAAATGATTGTTGGTGGAGTCGTGGCATTTAAAGGTTTTAAAACACTAACATTGTATAGACTAGTTCTCCTCAACACCTGGCCGGATTATATCGAAACTTGGCAGGGATGATCAGTACGAAGCCTAGTTTATTTAATTATGTGCAAGCAATTTTAAAGTCAAAATGCTGCATGATTAATAATAGGAGGTGCTTATTTTATAACTCGATTTTAAACTCAACATTGCCGTGTGTCACTTTAAGGTCAAACTAAGAATTTAAAGGCCACAGCTCTTGTTGCATGTCCGGATTATAACGTCTCCATCTATAATAACATTCCAAACCTATTAATATTATATAAAAATGCTGACCTCCATGTAAAGATGTATTGTGGCACAAGCCATGTTACTATCTTCAAGGTCATGGTCACAATTAAACTTCGAATGTTATAATTTCGTGTCCGGCCTACAACTTTTTATGTCTAGATTTTAATGCTGCGTTAAGAGTCATTAAATTCAAGGTCAGTATCACAATTATACTTTGAAAGTGTTTTTTTTTATAATTTCTTGTCCTTTATCTAGCATTATATTCCCATGATGATATACATGTTCACGGTCATGAGACGATGTGTCGAGATTGCACGTTCCTTGTGTGAACATGTTTATGGTTTTGTCTCTTACCAGTGTAACCGTAGGGGACCATATGTTTGTCCATTCCTTCTCCACCCACACATCCTACCTACCCCCATCCTCACGGTCTACTCGTCCGTAAAAGCTTCATCTTGAAATGGTGAGTTAACGTCCTCAGATAGTTTTGGCATGTGTAGTTAGGGCACTGATGGGGGTTGTGCATGTGTTCATTTCTTTTCGCTTGGACCCAATATGGCCGCACCCAATATGGCTGCCGTGGCCATTTGCTTTTTAAATATTATTTTATATAGACAGGTGTATTCCTAATTTATTTTTTAAATAAAGACTATGCTTAACATCAGTTACAATATATATACATAATAGGTTCATTGAAGTTATCGTAAAAGTCATTTACATCCAATTAAACATTAATCTGATACGATAGTTTGTATTTATTATTTACAGCCGCACGAACACGAGTCAGCGGGCTGCAGTATGCCTCAAATCACGCTCCGGCTTGTCGTCTAAACACATGGAGCCAATGACACCTGAGGTGAGTCAAGAAAGTATACAGACCAGCATTTCAGTGAATGACGAGTGCGGACCAAAACAGGAGAGCAGACGACGATGGAAGCCGGTCCTGATAGCGGTACGCCACACCAAGAAGAGTTCTCAGATGCAGATGAGTGCGCAAGCCAAAGCAGATACAAGCAAGCTCAAAAATACAGCATCGCGTTTTTCTAATCAACATATTAGAAGTGAGGATGGCACAACAGTGACTGCCGGAAACAAAACAACCGTCGCTAAATCTACAAAGTTTGTGAAAAAAGAAATGTCGATTGTCAGTGGCGCTGTATCTGCTTCATCTAAGCCTGTCGTATCCACATCGGTTGTGACCAGCAATGTTGCCTCCGCAAGATCTGCAAGAAGTCGTGCATCTTCAGCAAAGTCAGCCTTATCCCCATTATATGTGGGTAGGAATACGCCCTCAGCCAAGTCTGTCAGAAATCGTGCCACATCACCAATGCCTGTGGAAGCCTACGCCTTTATTGCTAGCAGTGATACAGTCTCGTCCAAGTCTGAAAACCGCAGGGCTCCAGGCAAGTCTGTCGGATACACCACCTCTCGTGCCAGCAATGCAGAATCGGCCAATTCTGCAAGAAGCGTGGCTCACTCAGGCAAGTCTGTCGGATCCACCACCTCTCATGCCAGCAATGCAGAAATAGCCAGTTTTGAAAGAAGCAAGCCTCAGTCAGGCAAGTCTGTCGGATCCACCAGCTCTCATGCCAGCAAAGCAGAATTAACCAGTTCTGCAAAAAGCAAGCCTCAATCACGCAAGTCTGTCGGATCCACCACCTCTCATGCCAGCAATGCAGATTCAGCCAGTTCTGTAAGAAGCAGGCCTCCATCAGGCAGTTCTGTCGGATCCACTACCTCCCATGCCAGCAATGCAGAATCGGCCAGTTCTGTAAGAAGCGGGCCTCCATCAGGCAGTTCTTTCGGATCCACTACCTCCCATGCCAGCAATGCAGAATTAGCCAATTCCGCAAGAAGCAGGACTCCGTCAGGCAAGTCTGTCGGATCCACCACATCCCATGCCAGCAATGCCGAATTAGCCAATTCTGCAAGAAGCAGGCCTCAATCAGGCAAGTCTGTCGGATCTACCACCTCCCATGCCAGCAATGCAGAAATAGCCAATTCCGCAAGAAGCAGGCCTCCGTCAGGCAAGTCTGTCGTATCCAACACCTCCAATGCCAGCAATGCCGAATTAGCCAATTCTACAAGAAGCAGGCCTCCATCAGGCAGTTCTGTCGGATCCACCACCTCCCATGCCAGGAATGCAGAATTAGCCAATTCTGAAAGAAACAGGCCTCCATCAGGCAGGTCTGTCGGATCCATCACCTCTCACATCAGCAACGCAGAATTAGCCAATTCTGCAAGAAGCAGGCCTCTCTCAGGCAAGTCTTTCGGATCCACCACCTCCCATGCCAGCAATGCTGAATTAGCCAATTCTGCAAGAAGCAGGCCTCCATCAGGCAGGTCTGTTGGATCCACCACCTCCCATGCCAGCAATGCTGAATTAGCCAATTCTGCAAGAAGCATGCCACCATCAGGCAGGTCTGTCGTATTCACCACCTCCCATGCCAGCAATGCTGAATTAGCCAATTCTGCAAGAAGCAGGCCTCCATCAGGCAGGTCTGTCGGATTCACCACCTCCCATGCCAGCAATGCTGAATTAGCCAATTCTGCAAGAAGCAGGCCTCCATCAGGCAGGTCTGTCGAATCCACCACATCCCATGATAGCAATGCAGAATTAGCCAATTCTGAAAGAAGCAGGTCTCCATCAGGCAGGTCTGTCGGATCCATCATCTCTCACATCAGCAACGCAGAATTAGCCAATTCTGCAAGTAGTAGGCGTCCGTCAGGCAAGTCCGTCGGATCCACCACCTCCCATGCCAGCAATACAGAATTAGCCAATACTGCAAGAAGCAGGCCTCCATCAGGCAGGTCTGTCGGATCCACCACCTCCCGTGCCAGCAATACAGAATTAGCCCATTCTGCAAGAAGCAGGCCTCCATCAGGCAGGTCTGTCGGATCCATCACCTCTCACATCAACAACGCAGAATTACCCAATTCTGCAAGAAGCAGGCCTCCGTCAGACAAGTCTGTCGCATCCATAACCTCTAACATCAATGCAGCATCATCTACGTCTACAAGAAGCAGTGCTATCAAGTATTGCACATCTGTGAGAGGAAGTGCTACATCTAGCAGATCTATGCAATCCGCCTCCTCTACAAATTCCAGGAAGTCTTGCCCCCATGGGACAGGACTGGAGTAATTTTATATTTAGATGTGAATCGAGTTTATGTTATTGCATACGACACATGGTCTTTTTCATGCTTTTAATTAATGCCTTTAATTAATGCCTTTTGATGGAGAGCTCAATTCAAAATATTCTGTTTTGGTTTTCTTTTGACACATTTTAATTTGGTGAGATAAATACAACAGAGAGATTATTTACTTGGTAGCTAGCCCGGTTCTTTGGACGTCCCATGAATTTCGCACAACCGTCTTCAAAGGAGTTTGGAGATTTGTTTAATTAAACTAAGCGTGCCAAAACACGTGTTTTCAAAGCAATATCCAAAGAATGTGCTAAAATAATTTTAAAAAATCTCACACAGTCGTTCTAACATGGTTAAACATGCCTCCGCTGTATGTACAATCAAAGATCCTGCTTGCGCTCTCCTTAATAAATAAAAATGTGCTTGTTAAGTAGTACATGTCATCGAAACCCAAGCCACCATGGTAACAAAAACAGTCTAGGTTTACAATTCAGTATGGAAACAGTCGGTAAAACTATATGTGTCGTATGTGATGATATAAATTTGAATCACTTGCGTTGTATTTTTCATTTGCGATTTTTTATTGTAATATATGTTGTGATATATGTTGTGATACAGAGATATGTGATACAATTATAGTTATGTTTTTATCGTTTTGGTTTGTTTGTTTGTTTGTTTGTATAGTGTTTTACGTAATTTTTAGAACATTTAAGTTTATATCAATTTTTTTGGTGGTGGAGGCATACCACCCACTTTTCCTGGGTAAAGCAAGTACTGTTCATCTACCGCCATCCATAAGAATCGACGCTTTAACCTGTCTGTCTACTTCTACTCTTATTGTACATACTACCGCTCCATTATGTCTGTGAGATAATCTGTCTACTTCTACTCTTACTGTACATACTACCGCTCCATTATGTCTGTAAGATAACCTGTCTACTACTACTCTTGCTGTACATACTACCGCTCCATTATGTCTGTAAGATAATCTGTCTACTACTACACTTGCTGTACATACTACCGCTCCATTATGTCTGTGAGATAATCTGTCTACTACTACTCTTACTGTACATACTACCGCTCCATTATGGATGTGAGATAATCTGTCTACTACTACTCTTGCTGTACATACTACCGCTCCATTATGTCTGTGAGATAATCTGTCTACTACTACTCTTACTGTACATACTACCGCTCCATTATGTATGTAAGATAATCTGTCTACTACTACTCTTGCTGTACATACTACCGCTCCATTATGTCTGTGAGATAATCTGTCTACTACTCCTTTTACTGTACATACTACCGCTCCATTATGTCTGTGAGATAATCTGTCTACTACTACCCTTGCTGTACATACTACCGTTCCATTATGTCTGTAAGATAATCTGTCTACTACTACTACTCTTGCTGTACATACTACCGCTCCATTATGTCTGTAAGATAATCTGTCTACTACTACTCTTACTGTACATACTACCGCTCCATAAGGTCTGTGAAATAATCTGTCTACTACTACTATTACTGTACATACTACCGCTCCATTATGTCTGTGAAATAATCTGTCTACTACTACTCTTACTGTACATACTACCGCTCCATAAGGTCTGTGAAATAATCTGTCTACTACTACTCTTACTGTACATACTACCGCTCCATTATGTCTGTGAAATAATCTGTCTACTACTACTCTTACTGTACATACTACCGCTCCATTATGTCTGTGAAATAATCTGTCTACTACTACTCTTACTGTACATACTACCGCTCCATTATGTCTGTAAAATAATCTGTCTACTACTACTCTTACTGTACATACTACCGCTCCATTATGTCTGTGAGATAATCTGTCTACTTCTACTCTTACTGTACATACTACCGCTTCATTATGTCTACTTCTACTCCTACAGTACATAAAAACTGCTTCAATAGGTCTGTGAGATAATCTGTCTACTACTACTCTTGCTATACATACTACCGCTCCATAAGGTCTGTGAGATAATCTGTCTACTTCTACTCTTACTGAACACACTACCGCTCCATTATATCTGTGAGATAATCTGTCTAGTACTACTCTTGCTATACATACTACCGCTCCATTATGTCTGTGAGATAATCTGTCTACTTCTACTCTTACTGTACATACGCTGCATTAGGTCTGTGAGATAACCTGTCTACTGCTACACTAACTTTACATACTACCGCTTCATTATGTCTACTTCTACTCCTACTGTACATAAACACTGCTTCAATAGGTCTGTGAGATAATACGTCTACTACTACTCTTACTACCGCGTCATTATGTCTGTAAGATAATCTGTCTACTACTACTCTTACTGTACATACTACCGCTTCATTATATCTGTAAGATAATCGGTCTACTACCACTCTTACTGCACATACTACCGCTCCATTATGTCTGTGAGATAATCTGTATACTACTACTCTTACTGTACATACTACCGCTTCATTATATCTGTAAGATAATCTGTCTACTACTACTCTTACTGTACATACAACCGTCCATTATGCCTGTGAGATAACCTGTCTACTACTACTCTTACTGTACATACTACCGCTTCATTATATCTGTAAGATAATCGGTCTACTACCACTCTTACTGCACATACTACCGCTCCATTATGTCTGTGAGATAATCTGTATACTACTACTCTTACTGTACACACTGCCGCTCCATTATATCTGTGAGATAATCTGTCTACTACTACTCTTACTGTACATACTACCGTCCATTATGCCTGTGAGATAATCTGTCTACTACTACTCTTACTGTACATACTACCGCTTCATTATATCTGTAAGATAATCGGTCTACTACCACTCTTACTGCACATACTACCGCTCCATTATGTCTGTGAGATAATCTGTATACTACTACTCTTACTGTACACACTGCCGCTCCATTATATCTGTGAGATAATCTGTCTACTACTACTCTTACTGTACATACTACCGTCCATTATACCTGTGAGATAATTTGTCTACTACTACTCTTACTGTACATACTACAGCTTCATTATGTATGTGAGATAATCTGTCTACTACTACTCTTACTGTACATACAACCGCTTCATTATATCTGTAAGATAATCGGTCTACTACCACTCTTACTGCACATACTACCGCTCCATTATGTCTGTGAGATAATCTGTCTACTACTACTCTTACTGTACATACTACCGCTCCATTATGGATGTGAGATAATCTGTCTACTACTACTCTTGCTGTACATACTACCGCTCCATTATGTCTGTGAGATAATCTGTCTACTTCTACTCTTACTGTACATACTACCGCTCCATTATGTCTGTGAGATAATCTGTCTACTTCTACTCTTACTGTACATACTACCGCTTCATTATGTCTACTTCTACTCCTACAGTACATAAAACTGCTTCAATAGGTCTGTGAGATAATCTGTCTACTACTACTCTTGCTATACATACTACCGCTCCATTATGTCTGTGAGATAATCTGTCTACTACTACTCTTGCTATACATACTACCGCTCCATTATGTCTGTGAGATAATCTGTCTACTACTACTCTTGCTGTACATACTACCGCTTCATTATGTCTGTGAGATAATCTGTCTACTACTACTCTTACTGTACATACTACCGCTTCATTATGTCTGTGAGATAATCTGTCTACTACTACTCTTACTGTACATACTACCGCTCCATTATGTCTGTGAGATAATCTGTCTACTACTACTCTTACTGTACATACTACCGCTCCATTATGTCTGTGAGATAATCTGTCTACTACTACTCTTGCTATACATACTACCACTCCATTATGTCTGTGAGATAATCTGTCTACTACTACTCTTGTTGTACATACTACCGCTCCATTATGTCTGTGAGATAATCTGTCTACTACTACTCTTGCTGTACATACTACCGCTCCATTATGTCTGTGAGATAATCTGTCTACTACTACTCTTACTGTACATACTACCGCTCCATTATGTCTGTGAGATAATCTGTCTACTTCTACTCTTACTGTACATACGCTGCATTAGGTCTGTGAGATAACCTGTCTACTGCTACACTAACTTTACATACTACCACTTCATTATGTCTACTTCTACTCCTACTGTACATAAACACTGCTTCAATAGGTCTGTGAGATAATACGTCTACTACTACTCTTACTACCGCGTCATTATGTCTGTAAGATAATCTGTCTACTACTACTCTTACTGTACATACTACCGCTTCATTATATCTGTAAGATAATCGGTCTACTACCACTCTTACTGCACATACTACCGCTCCATTATGTCTGTGAGATAATCTGTATACTACTACTCTTACTGTACATACTACCGCTTCATTATATCTGTAAGATAATCTGTCTACTACTACTCTTACTGTACATACAACCGTCCATTATGCCTGTGAGATAATCTGTCTACTACTACTCTTACTGTACATACTACCGCTTCATTATATCTGTTAGATAATCGGTCTACTACCACTCTTACTGCACATACTACCGCTCCATTATGTCTATGAGATAATCTGTATAATACTACTCTTACTGTACACACTGCCGCTCCATTATATCTGTGAGATAATCTGTCTACTACTACTCTTACTGTACATACTACCGTCCATTATGCCTGTGAGATAATCTGTCTACTAATACTCTTACTGTACATACTACCGCTTCATTATATCTGTAAGATAATCTTTCTACTACCACTCTTACTGCACATACTACCGCTCCATTATGTCTGTGAGATAATCTGTATACTACTACTCTTACTGTACACACTGCCGCTCCATTATATCTGTGAGATAATCTTCTACTACTACTCTTACTGTACATACTACCGTCCATTATGCCTGTGAGAAAATCTGTCTACTACTACTCTTACTGTACATACTACCGCTTCATTATGGATGTGAGATAATCTGTCTACTACCACTCTTACTGCACATACTACCGCTCCATTATGTCTGTGAGATAATCTGTCTACTACTACTCTTACTGTACATACTACCGCTCCATTATGGATGTGAGATAATCTGTCTACTACTACTCTTGCTGTACATACTACCGCTCCATTATGTCTGTGAGATAATCTGTCTACTACTACTCTTACTGTACATACTACCGTCCATTATGCCTGTGAGATAATCTGTATACTACTACTCGTACTGTACACACTGCCGCTCCATTATATCTGTGGGATAACCTGTCTAGTACTACTCTTGCTGTACATACTACCGCTTCATTATGTCTGTCAGATAATCTGTCTACTACTACTCTTGCTGTACATACTACCGCTCCATTATGTCTGTAAGATAATATGTCTACTACTACTCTTGCTGTACATACTACCGCTCCATTATGTCTGTAAGATAATCTGTCTACTACTACTCTTGCTGTACAATCTACCGCTCCATTATGTCTGTGAGATAATCTGTCTACTACTACTCTTGCTGTACATACTACCGCTCCATTATGTCTGTGAAATAATCTGTCTACTACTACTCTTGCTGTACATACTCCGCTCCATTATGTCTGTGAAATAATCTGTCCAATACTACTCTTGCTGTACATACTACCGCTCCATTATGTCTGTGAGATAACCTGTCTACTACTACTCTTGCTGTACATACTACCGGTCCATTATGTCTGTAAGATATTCTGTCTACTACTACTCTTGCTGTACATACTACCGCTCCATTATGTCTGTAAGATAATCTGTCTACTACTACTCTTGCTGTACATACTACCGCTCCATTATGTGTGTAAGATAATCTGTCTACTACTACTCTTGCTGTACATACTACCGCTCCATTATGTCTGTGAGATAATCTGTCTACTACTACTCTTACTGTACATACTACCCCTCCATTATGTATGTAAGATAATCTGTCTACTACTACTCTTGCTGTACATACTACCGCTCCATTATGTCTGTGAGATAATCTGTCTACTACTACTCTTACTGTACATACTACCGCTCCATTATGTCTGTGAGATAATCTGTCTACTACTACCCTTGCTGTACATACTACCGTTCCATTATGTCTGTAAGATAATCTGTCTACTACTACTACTCTTGCTGTACATACTACCGCTCCATTATGTCTGTAAGATAATCTGTCTACTACTACTCTTGCTGTACATACTACCGCTCAATTATGTCTGTGAGATAATCTGTCTACTACTACTCTTGCTGTGCATACTACCGCTCCATTATGTCTGTGAAATAATCTGTCTACTACTACTCTTACTGTACATACTACCGCTCCATTATGTCTGTAAGATAATCTGTCTACTACTACTCTTGCTGTACATACTACCGCTCCATTATGTCTGTGAGATAATCTGTCTACTACTACTCTTGCTGTACATACTACCGCTCCATTATGTCTGTAAGATAATCTGTCTACTACTACTCTTACTGTACATACTACCGCTCCATTATGTCTGTGAGATAATCTGTCGCTCTATTATGTCTGTAAGATAATCTGTCTACTACTACTCTTACTGTACATACTACTGCTCCATTAAGTCTGTAAGATAATCTGTCTACTACTACTCTTACTGTACATACTACCGCTCCATTATGTCAGTGAGATAATCTGTCTACTACTACTCTTACTGTACATACTACCGCTCCATTAGGTCTGTGAGATAATCTGTCTACTACTACTTTTACTGTACATACTACCGCTCTATTATGTCTGTGAGATAATCTGTCTACTACTACTCTTACTGTACATACTACCACTCCATTATGTCTGTGAGATAATCTGTCTACTACTACTCTTGCTGTACATACTACCGCTCCATTATGGATGTGAGATAATCTGTCTACTTCTACTCTTACTGTACATACTACCACTCCATTTTGTCTGTGGGATAATCTGTCTACTACTACTCTTGCTGTACATACTACCGCTCCATTATGTCTGTCAGATAATCTGTCTACTACTACACTTGCTGTACATACTACCGCTCCATTATGTCTGTGAGATAATCTGTCTACTACTACTCTTGCTGTACATACTACCGCTCCATTATGTCTGTGAGATAATCTGTCTACTACTACTCTTACTGTACATACTACCGCTCCATTATATCTGTAAGATAACCTGTCTACTACTACTCTTGCTGTACATACTACCGCTCCATTATGTCTGTGAGATAATATGTCTACTACTACTCTTACTGTACATACTACCGCTCCATTATGGATGTGAGATAATCTGTCTACTTCTACTATTACTGTACATACAACCACCATTATGTCTGTGAGATAATCTGTCTACTACTACTCTTACTGTACATACTACCGCTCCATTATGGATGTGAGATAATCTGTCTACTTCTACTCTTACTGTACATACTACCACTCCATTATGTTTGTGAGATAATATGTCTACTACTACTCTTGCTGTATATACTACCGCTCCATTATGTCTGTAAGATAATCTGTCTACTTCTACTTTTACTGTACATACTACCACTCCATTATGTCTGTGAGATAATCTGTCTACTTCTACTCTTACTGTACATACTACCACTCCATTATGTCTGTGAGATAATCTGTCTACTTCTACTTTTACTGTACATACTACCACTCCATTATGTCTGTGAGATAATATGTCTACTACTACTCTTACTGTACATACTACCGCTCCATTATGGATGTGAGATAATCTGTCTACTTCTACTCTTACTGTACATACAACCACCATTATGTCTGTGAGATAATCTGTCTACTACTACTCTTACTGTACATACTACCGCTCCATTATGAATGTGAGATAATCTGTCTACTTCTACTCTTACTGTACATACTACCACTCCATTATGTCTGTAAGATAATCTGTCTACTTCTACTTTTACTGTACATACTACCACTCCGTTATGTCTGTGAGATAATATGTCTACTACTACTCTTACTGTACATACTACCGCTCCATTATGGATGTGAGATAATCTGTCTACTTCTACTCTTACTGTACATACAACCACCATTATGTCTGTGAGATAATCTGTCTACTACTACTCTTACTGTACATACTACCGCTCCATTATGAATGTGAGATAATCTGTCTACTTCTACTCTTACTGTACATACTACCACTCCATTATGTCTGTGAGATAATCTGTCTACTACTACTCTTACTGTACATACTACCGCTCCATTATGGATGTGAGATAATCTGTCTACTTCTACTCTTACTGTACATACTACCACTCCATTATGTTTGTGAGATAATATGTCTACTACTACTCTTGCTGTATATACTACCGCTCCATTATGTCTGTAAGATAATCTGTCTACTTCTACTTTTACTGTACATACTACCACTCCATTATGTCTGTGAGATAATCTGTCTACTTCTACTCTTACTGTACATACTACCGCTCCATTATGGATGTGAGATAATCTGTCTACTTCTACTCTTACTGTACATACTACCGCTCCATTATGGATGTGAGATAATCTGTCTACTTCTACTCTTACTGTACATACTACCACTCCATTATGTCTGTGAGATAATCTGTCTACTACTACTCTTACTGTACATACTACCGTCCATTATGTCTGTGAGATAATCTGTCTACTACTACTCTTACTGTACATACTACCGCTCCATTATATCTGTAAGATAACCTGTCTACTACTACTCTTGCTGTACATACTACCGCTCCATTATGTCTGTGAGATAATATGTCTACTACTACTCTTACTGTACATACTACCGCTCCATTATGGATGTAAGATAATCTGTCTACTTCTACTCTTACTGTACATACAACCACCATTATGTCTGTGAGATAATCTGTCTACTACTACTCTTACTGTACATACTACCGCTCCATTATGAATGTGAGATAATCTGTCTACTTCTACTCTTACTGTACATACTACCACTCCATTATGTCTGTGAGATAATCTGTCTACTACTACTCTTGCTGTATATACTACCGCTCCATTATGTCTGTAAGATAATCTGTCTACTTCTACTCTTGCTGTACATACTACCGCTCCATTATGGATGTGAGATAACCTGTCTACTACTACTCTTGCTGTACATACTACCGCTCCATTATGTCTGTGAGATAATCTGTCTACTTCTACTCTTACTGTACATACTACCGCTCCATTATGGATGTGAGATAATCTGTCTACTTCTACTCTTACTGTACATACTACCACTCCATTATGTCTGTGAGATAATCTGTCTACTACTACTCTTACTGTACATACTACCGCTCCATTATGGATGTGAGATAATCTGTCTACTTCTACTCTTACTGTACATACTACCACTCCATTATGTCTGTGAGATAATCTGTCTACTACTACTCTTGCTATACATACTACCGCTCCATTATGGATGTGAGATAATCTGTCTACTTCTACTCTTACTGTACATACTACCACTCCATTATGTCTGTGAGATAATCTGTCTACTACTACTCTTACTGTACATACTACCGCTCCATTATGGATGTGAGATAATCTGTCTACTACTACTTTTACTGTATATACTACCTGTCGCAAGATGACCCTAGTGGTTGGGACTAACTCAGGCAATAATCAAGTGTTGTCTAGTCCCAATAGTTTGATCTCTCTGTGCACATACGCCGTAACATTTGCTTTAACGTGCCGTTTGACCGCTCGACTAACCCGTTACACATAGGATGATACGGTGTTGTCACGATTTGACGCACAGACAACAAGAAATGTTTGTAAAACATATATGCCCTCCTTGAACAACCATGACACAAACATTACTGCCAAGTTGTGAGTGCCAGCTGTTTTTGAGTTATGGAAGCCAAGCAATTTTTAGTGAGTTTTCACATAAACATAATGTAACAATGGCAGTTATCCTTTTATATATGGGTATTTTACATTTAGCTTTCACATGCGTTGCTTAATTTGCATATTCTTCATCAAAATAATGTATCCCATATGTCAAAATTATTCAATAGTTTGAGCTTAAAGAGTGAAAATAAATCATAAATGTATTTTTTTTTAATTAGAATCAAATTTAATCTTAATATTCATTCAATAAAGGAAGGTAATTTAAAAAATAATTTTAAATTAATATGGTCTTTAGGTTTAAATACAAAAACATCACAACATACTTGTATATCAAAAACAATAGGCCCAAGAGGGCCTGTATCGTTCTACTGGATACACCCGGGGCGTGGCCCAAATTTGACCCCAGATTCACCATTTGAACAAACTTGGTAGAGGATCCAAAAGAGCTGATATTAAATAAAATTAAACCTTTATCTGTTGTAGTTTCAGAGAAGATTTTTGAAGTTCTTCCCTATAACTCTATCTAAAACTGATCCAACAAAGGGTAAAAAAAAAAAATAAAAAAAAAAAAAATAAAAAAAAAAAAAAAAATATTTAAAAAAAAAAATTAAAAACAAAAAAAAAAATTTAAAAAAAAATAATTAAAAATCAAATAATAAAAAAAAATTAATAGTAAAATTAAAAAAAAAATATTAGAAAAAAAAGAAAAAAAAAAAAGAAAAAAAAAAGCCAAAATAGTTTTAAAAATTAAGGAGCAATTTTTAGTGATTTTCTTTTTACAAGTTTTGTTACTATGGCAACCACATTTCTTATGCGAATCTACCCAAAAGGGGAGGTGCACAGCTACACCATGACACAAACATTCCTGCCAAGTTTCGAGTTTGTAGTGCCTGCCGTTCTTGAGTTATCACAAAGACAAAGAGGACCGATCATCCGACAGACATACCGACATTTTTTTAAATATGTTTTGTTACCCTGGCAACCACATTTCTTATGCGAATCTACCCAAAAGGGGAGGTGCACAACTACCCCATGACACAAACGTTCCTGGCAAGTTTCGAGCTTGTAGTGCCAGCTGTTCTTGAGTTCTCGCAAAGACAAGAAGATTATGGACCGACCGACGCTTGTGCAAAGCCATATGCCCCCCTACCCCATAATAACATTCTAACTTCAGCCATAGGCACTGACGTAAACTGCGACCCACAATCAGTCAGCATTTCCTCTGGTACACCTAGCCTACTGAACATATCGACTAATGCTTCCGCTACTCCCTCAGTTTCAACTGATACTCCCTCAGTTTCAACTGAGGGCAATGCTACTTACTGCCTCTGGATACCTAGTTGCATAGTCTACCATGGTTAGAATACACCTACTTTTCCTATCTGACACTGGAAATGTTGGTCCGACCATGTCTACGGCTACCCGTTTAAATGGTGTATCTATCATTGGCATCTGACCTAAATATACTATGGTCTCTCGATCTTAGGGGTACAATACCTACAATACCTAGTTACATCTCCACTAACACCTGGCCAATAAAACTCTGCCAATACAATATCTGACGTTTTCTTTACACCTAAATGACCTCCCATAATCGACCCATGAGCTACCTTAAGCACTGTCGTTCTATATTGGGTAGGTACCACTAATTGGTGAAACTGTCTACCACCACTATCTTCAAATTCTCTGTAAAATTAACTATTCATATGTACAAAATTAGAACTACCGGGCCTTTTACATTTAGTAACCACACCACCCTTGTCCTTCACTCTACAATGATCTAATGACTCGTCTCGGGTTTGTGCTTATATAAACTCCGCTCTAGAAATATCACCTACGGCTGCAGGAACCTTTAATTGTCTATAAGCCTGAGTTTGCTTCTGAACATGCGCTCTAGTCTCTTCTGCATTAATTATGCTACTCCTAAAATCGGACACTACCGGAAGTTCGATGTTCCCTATCGTTATATCGTACATCGGGTCGTCCATTCATAGTGCCTCTGTAGTCCCTTTAAAGAAATGTGTATCTACATCTATTTTCACTATTGGCACTTATTCTACCGACTTATTTAACAACATACACGGTGACTGTTTACCTACCAACTGGTCATCAGTAACTAAACTACGCTTAACTACAACACCGGTACAACCTGTATCCCTCATTACAATTACGTCCTTACCATTCACTAGACCGTCTTCTGTTGGAAGATTTGCATGCGGAAAGACACATGTTCCGATCTTCGCCATTACGCCGTCTGATTTAACATAACAGCTACTACTCTCGGTTTTAGTTACCGGACTATTACCATCTCTGCCTCTACCTCTACCTCGGTTTTGACCACCTCTACCTCTACCTAAACTCCATGGATTGTTAAAACCTTGGTCTGACTACATACAGTGTTATCGACTTTACTATTATCACTCTACGACAGCGGATACTTTCACCGCTCTTCTGCACTCATGTGAAGCATGATTCCCATTACAGTGACGACAATGAATAAAAGGTCTACATGGGTTGTTATCACTATTACTACCTCTAGCACCCATCAAACTACCTCCGCCTCTATGGTTACCACTCTGTATTTTCTGCTTATTACTATGGTTATCCCCTTGCCTATCTCTAAACGTTTTGTGATACTATATTATGAGCTCTACCTCTAGCCTCGGCAAACTGATCTGCTTGTGTTGCCATTTATTCTACACTAGCTAGTTTTCTTTCTTTTAGAAATAAGAACAGATCTCTGCTACAGACATTGAATAGCTGGTCCCGCAACAAGAAATCTATGAGGCCTTGATAAGTCTGCGTTACCTTCCCTAACTCTAACCACCTGTCTAAGTAATTTCTAGACCTACTAATGAACTGAATAAACGACTCGCCTTTCTCAGGCAAACAAGCTCTAAACTGCTTTCTAAAACCTTCTTCGGTTAACACAAATCTCTTTAGAAGAGCATCCTTTAACTTGTTATAGTCAAGAGAATCTAAACTCGTAATCTAGAAAATACATCTAAGTATTTGCCTCTCAGTAACGCATTTAAATGAACTGCCCACTTATCCTTAGACCATTCCTGTAACTCTGCGTATCGTTCAAACCGAGACAAGTTACTGTCCATGTAATCTTTCTCAGCATCAAAGTATGATAATTTCGGACATTTTAACTTCCCAGAATAACTATATTTACCTACAGTTTTACTGTCCTCACCATCTTTCTTAGCTACTAACAACTCTAAGGCTAACTTATGATCCAACTCTGCTTTATTCACCTCCATATCCATCTTAGCCTTAGCTAGTCTACCGTCCGTCTCAAACCTATCCCGTCTTAACTCCATAGCTAATTCTATTCTCTCTTTATGTAGTTCTACCTTCTTTTTATCTGACTCGTGTTTCTCCTTCATCAATCTACTTTCTAATCTAGCTTCTCTTTATCAGCATCTACCTTCTCTTTTGCTAATCTACTTTCTAATTCTAGCTTCTCTTTAGCTGATTATAACCTATATTTCTCAGCATCTCTTTCCTTAAGTCTAAATTCACTTTCCCTAGCCTGTTCGTATTTAACAAAGGTTTTAAGCTCCTCTCCATCATAACCTAACTTCTTAACCATCTGCCTAAGTTCCTTTATGGACGTCTGTCTTTTCGGCATTGTGGAATACTAACTATACTAATTACAATACACAAGTCACTAATAATTCTACTCTACTAACTATTTTTCTAATGATAAGTCATTGTGTCCTCAGTAAATACCAGGGCAACATCATAGGACAAGTTACACATTTGTACAAGCGCTAACTACTAACGGTTATGTATAAATAGTATCTAACTTCCACAAAACATACACTACATAAAATATCTATATTTGATATTGGACATATAAACCGTAGACAATAATAGAAATATTTATTTCTCCCGTCAATCACAGACCTAATATTTTTAATATGTCTGTGCGTCAATATAATTATACTCGAGAGTCATAAAATGAGTAGATCGTCGTGTTCGCCAATCTCACTGGATACTATTATTATAATCACGGGAGGTAAAAACAAACACCCAATGTATAGAGCAAAACGTGCCTCAGACCAAATCGTAGACAACTGCAACCTCGTGCCAAGGAAAGAACGTACAAAACAACAGTCTGGACTCACCCTACTCTCATCATTGCTTCACTAGTCTTGCCCTTGTTCTTCCAAGTTGTGGCCGTGATCCTCTACAGTCGCCTTGATGGGTCATAGTTTGATACGCATTTCTAAAATAAGTTCAGATTTAGTATATCATAATAAAGATCTCTTATTGATTATTTCCCTCCGTAGTCGCCCAAAATCCCAATACTCTGAAAACCAGTTGTCGCAAGATGACCCTAGTGGTTGGGACTAACTCAGGAAAGAATCAATTTCGGTGACTGCATTTGCATAAGTTTAATACAACTTTTAAAACATGTTAAATATATATACAATTATCAAGAAAAACAAGAGGCCCAAGAGGGCCTGTGGAAGCTCTACTGGCTAAAGATAAAGTTTATGCACAAGGGGCCATAACTCTTTCAAATATTGTTCAACCAGAAAATGGTGACGATATAGGCAATTAGGCTTGGTATTGATCATACTTGTCAAGTTTCGTTAAAATCCAGCCAGGGGTTCAGGAGAACTAGTCTGTACAAAGTTAGTGTATCAAAAACCTTTAAAGGGCCGTAACTCCACCAACAATCTGTTAACCGGAATGCGACGATGATATGCACAACTAAGCTTGGTGCTGATCATCCCTGTAAAGTTTCGTTGAAACGTGGGGAGACGTTCAGGAGATATAGTCCAGACAAAGTTTGTGTATTAAAACCTTTAAAGGGCCATAACTCTGCCAAAAATCATTCAACCGGAACTAGGCAAAGATTTGCACAACTAGACCTGGAACTGATCATCCCTAAAAAGTTTTGTTTAAATCCGGCCAGGGGTTCAGGAAAACTAGCCAGGACAAAGTTTGTGTATTAAAACCTTTAAAGGGACATTACTCCGCCAAAATCATTCAACTGGAACACAGTGACGATATGTACAACTAGGCTTGCTACTGATCATTCCTGAAAAATTTCAATGAAATTTGGAGAAATGAAGGCCCTTTCTTAATGAGGCCAAAATATAGCATATTTCAGAAAATCAAGGGCCATAACTCCAGTGTAAATGGTCCAATCTGGCTGTTTTTCAAACTTGACGGAGCTTTTATTGATAGTAACAATCTGATAAAGTTTGGTAAAGATCGGATGAAAATTACAGACCCTATCGTATTAACAAGGCAAAATATAGAATTTTTAACTAAATCAAGGGCCATAACTCTGCTGTTACTAGTCCGATCTGGCTGGTTTTTGAACTTCTCTGAGCTTTCATTGATAATAACAAGATGGTAAAGTTTGGTAAAGATGGGATGAACAATGAAGCCCCTATCGTCTTAACGGGCAAAATATAGCATTTTTAACTAAATCAAGGGCCATAACTCCGCTGTTACTAGTCTGATATGAATGGTTTTCAAACTTGTCAGAGCTTTCATTGATATTAACAATCTGATAAAACTTGGTAAAGATCGGATGAACAATGAAGCCCCTATTGTCTTAACAAGGCAAAATATAGCATTTTTAATTAAATCAAGGGCCATAACTCCGCTGTTAATAGTCCGATCTAGCTGGTTTTCAAACTTGTCCGAGCTTTCAACGACATTAACAATGTGGTAAAGGATAAAATTTGGTAAAGATCGGATGAACATAAAAGCCCCTATTGTCTTAACGAGGCAAAATATAGCATTTTTACCTGAATCAAGGGCCATAACTCCGCTGTTACGAGTCCGATATGGCTGGTTTTCAAACTTGTCCAAGCTTTCATTGATATTAACAATGTGGTAAAGTTTGATAATGATAGGATGAAAAATAAAGGCCCTATCGTCTTAACCCTTAACGAGTCAAAATATAGCATTTTTAACTAAATCAAGGGCCATAACTCCGCTGTTAATGGTCCGATCTACCTGGTTGTCAAATCTGTGCGAGCTTTCATTTATATAAACAATCTGGTAAAGTTTAGTAAAGATTGGATGAAAGATGAAGGCCCTATTGTCTTAATGAGGCAAAATACAGCATTTTTAACTAAATCAAGGGCAATAACTCCGTTGTTAATGGTCCGATCTAGCTGGTTTTCAAACTTGTCCGAGCTTTCATTGATATTAACAATCTGTGCAAGTTTGGTAAAGATCAAATAATAAATGAAGGTGCTAGTGTTCCGGCCGGCTTAACATGGCTTTTTTTAGCAAAACAAGGATCATAACTCCGTTGAAATTATTTCGATCTTGCCGGTTTTTAAACTTGTTCAAGCTTTCATTGATATAAAGACACTGGCAAAGTTAAGTAAAGATCCGAATAATATTGAAGGCCCTAGAGTGTTCACAAGGCAGAAAATAGCATTTTTCAGAAAAAACAAGGGCCATAACTCCGGTGTTACTGATGTGATTTAGCTGGTTTTTGAACTTGTTTGAGCTTTTAATGATATTAACAATCTGTGGAAGTTTGGTACAGATCAAATAATAAATAAAGGTGCTAGAGTGTTCACAAGGCAGAAAATGCCATTTTTCAGAAAAACAAGAGCCATAACTCCAGTGTTACTGACCCAATTCAGCCGATTTTCGAACTTGTCTAAGCTATAATTGGTATTAACAATCTGTGCAAGTTTGGTAACGATCAAATAATAAATGAAGGGGCTAGAGCGTTCACAAGGCAGAAAACAGCAATTTTCAGAAAAATCAAGGGCCATAACTCCGATGTTACTGATCCGATTTGGCTGGTTTTCGAACTTGTTTGAGCCTTCATTGATATTAACAATGTGTGCAAGTTTGGTAAAGATCAAATAATAAATGAAGGTGCTAGAGTGTTCACAAGGCTTAATATGGCATTTTTCAGCAAAACAAGGGCCATAACTCTGGTGAAATTATTCCGATCTGGCTGGTTTTCGAACTTGTCCGAGCTTTTATTGATATTAACAACCTGTTAAAGTTTGGTAAAGATCAGATGAAAAATGAAGGCCCTATGGTGGTAACAAGACAAAAGTTAACGACGGACGGCCGGACGGACGGACGGACGGACGACGGACAACTCGTCATCCCATAGAGCTAACAAGCGAATACACAGAAGAAATATGCAAAAGACTGTTCTCATGAACGTTTAAGACTTTCTAGTATTATCACAAATACTGAATGTGTTGACTGACTATATATGACACTAAAGCGTTGTTGCAGTTACAACAATGTTGATGGTCACAGACGTTATAAAGAATGATGCACGATAGCTCATGAATATGATGCGCGACTCCAATGATCGGTGATGGCCATCAAAAGCCTTCTATAAGGGCTGATGGCTCAATGAATATGATGACGCGATGATTAACCTCCACCGAGGTTGTGGGGTAACGTTCCTCCGGTGAGGTCTGATGACGGGCCCACCACGTGTCCCAGGGGTTGTTGCTCCTATGAGAACCTGACCATTGTCCAGGTACGGGGACCGTCTCCACCGCTCGTTACGTTATGCGTTGATTCCCACTGAATCACCTAGATTGCCTACACACCCTAAAGGCTTAGCTCCACTCCGGGAGGCTTAGGCTGTAATAATATATACTTTTAGATGTCGGTTCATTAACACAACAATCTTATACAATTATCAGTACACAAACAAATCATTATCTTGTAAATATATGTGAGCCACGCTCTAATTATGATGTGTAGCAATGTATCCGTATTCTACAATACCATATATACTCATCGGCATATATACAAGTATAGCACCTCACCGTTAACCAAGTTGTATCAAGATAATGTTTGAGAAACATAAAAGCTAACCGGATGTAGTAACATCGCCAAACAAGATGGCGACGCTCACTGAATACAAAGGTACGATAAAATTTCATAAAATAAATACTGACCACATATTACCTGTGAATTTCACCATTTCCAACTTATGCTTCAAACAAAGCAACTATCAACATTTCCCGGCCACGACTTGAGACCGCTTTTCCGCGGGACATGAACATATCATGCAACTGGTGAATTTGTTTCAACTAAACAATGGATTAGCATGTGACTGACAGATGTCGCCAAGTGCTTACAAGAGCTATGTACGACCAATACGCTCTACTCGAGTTTATTGTTGACAATATCTCCCCACTTAAAAAAAGTGCTACACTTTTTAAAATTCAACAAAATATAATTAATATTTACACGTTAATAAACTATTATTCTTCCTAGCAAATGAGCGACAAAACATACAAGCTGATCGCTCAATCGCCTGAGTCTGTTTAATATTACTAAAGCTCCATTAGGTCTGTGAGATAATCTGTCTACTACTACTCTTGCTGTACATACTACCGTCCATGATGTCTGTGAGATAATCTGTCTACTACTACTCTTGCTGTACATACTACCGTACATTATGTCTGTGAGATAATCTGTCAACTACTACTACTCTTGCTGTACATACTACCGTCCATTATGTCTGTCAGATAATCTGTCTACTACTACTCTTGCTGTACATACTACCGTCCATTAGCTCTGTCAGATAATCTGTCTACTACTATTATTACTGTACACACTACCGCTCCATTAGGTCTGTGAGATAATCTATCTATCTACAACTCTTACTGTATACACTATCGTTTCATTAGGTCGTTATTATGCCAGTTAACATTTAATTATAACAGAAAAATACATGAGTTACATATGTTATGAACAGTACTGCGGAAAATGGAAGTTTAAACATATTTACCTTAATACCTCAATATATCGTGGTCGTATATCCAAAAATCTTAATAATCTGTCTCTGTGAATATGAACTTACAAGTTTATGTTTCCTTTTTCCGCAGTGCATGTGGTAGGGTGACTTTTAGACACAAGCAATGTTATATACCAAAATGTTTCTCATGGTCTGTAGTGTCTGAAACTGCCGGCATAAAATGTACATCAATTGTTATTTTTTGTGTATTTTACATGTTTTGAGTAGTATATAAAGGTAAAACTTTATTCAGCCAACATGTTAATTAAAAATCTTAACACTACGCGCAAAGTAGAGTTCAAAAGGTCATATTTTACAAAAAAAGTGTAGTCGAAGGGTAAACATAACTACAAAAAGACATAATAGTTTTAAAAGTATTGTTTTTTATTTTATATTGAAACTCTAGTAAAAAGTTCTAAGAGTGTAAATTAAGCAATAACAAGGGATTGTTTTTTTATGCTGCATATAGAGGAGCGCGTGACTTGTTGTTGTTGTTGTTGTTGTTGTTGTTTTGGGGGTGAAAGACTGGCCAAAATGTTGGGGGTAAAAAACTGGCCATAAGATTGTGTTGTTGTATTGAAATTGCTGTATTAAAATTGGCGCTTTGTCATAGTTCCATATAACAGCTACAACTTTGAAACTTTATACATGCAGTTGTTCTACATCATAACATGACCCAGCATATCAGGTTTCATAACTCTGTGCTGCTTTCTGAACTTAGTATATTGGTTTTCCGTTTTTAGTCAGTATGTTTTGGAAAAAAATACGACTTATTGTCATCCCTTGATCGGCGTCTGCGTATTTGGTTAAGTTTATGTTAAGGTGCACTTTTTTCAGTAACTGTAACAGATACAGCTTTAAAACTTTGCTTGAGCATGCTATTTTCTGACGCAGGCCATGCAATACTGGTTTCCACTCAGGCAAATCTCATGATCATCCCTACGTGGTACCCACCTATGACAGAAATTAGTGTCAAACATTCAAAATACCAAACTGTATGATATCTTACCACTACAGACCACATCTACCCCAGCCATTTGTCACATTTCACTGATCATATCAGCTTCTTTTTTGATGTTTTCTTTACTTAATTCAAACTACCTCAATATTCTAAAAATCTTCATAACTTTCTAGAAATATATATCATCAGCAATTAATGCAAACACTTAAATATGTTTTGATATCTTAAGTATGTGCCTTTGTTCTCAAGTTACTATTGCTTTCTGTTGCCATATAACTTTTTATACTTTTTAAAATATTTCTACATTTTTGTTATATAATAAAAATTTGCAAATGAACATTCTGCATCAGTTTCTTCTTGTGCGTACGTATGATGAGTAACCCTTTTACAGCGCGGACATTTTGTCAGCACATAGACAATAGAAAAAAATAGAAGACATATTAAAAAGGCAAACTAATGGTAAGTTGTTTAAATCTATCATTTCAGCATGTTAGTGGTTGAATTACTTACTCCTGCCCCGACCATTAGGCAAAAAACTTAAAACAAAAATAAAAAATATTTAGTAGGATTAAGTATCAGAGGTAATATGTACAGTGACACCGATAAAGTTTTGGTGGTGGGGAAATTAAAAAGTCAAAATGTAAACAAAGTAAAAAAATCCATGATTTAAAAAACGATACCCATCAATCAGGCATGTCAGTTTCGAATATGCCATCCTAACAGTTTGTTAATTAAAGCCCAGATTTTACACTATTACTTTGTATCGGTCGAAACAGTAAAATGAATATGAAATGAACTCAAACTCCCGAGCATTGGCCTATGTATCCCGGCCGCAGGCCGATTTGCGTTCGGAGGGGTGTGAACTGTTTGGGAGTTTGGAAAGGAACTCTGTACATTATTTGAGTTTTGAATATGGCAGTTCTAAAAAGCATATGTTTTGAAAACATGCACAAAGAAATATTGAACTTAAGTTTGTTTATGAATAATGTTATGTGTTAAGATATCAAACTGCCATTTTGTTACTATTATGATGCAATTTAAATGAAATATTCAATAAACACAATTAAAAGAGGTGTAAGGGTTATGTTTACCCCTTCAAATATATCCCCTTTATTTTTCAAATATTAAAAGAAAACATAATGGAAGCGCCTTTATATAAACCTACAAAGAAGAGAAATTAGACTTTCAGTCTTGATGCATGTTGTTTCTGCCTAAAATAAACACCAAAATAAAACAATTCTTGATCCACAGATATTTGATTCATTACTCTCAATTTGCAAAGATCACAATGATGGACAAGCTAACAATATTGTAGCAAGCGAAAATAAAATGCGCACAGCCTGTAGTTTAAATCCCTTTATTCTGAGGTTTATATTTTGAAAACTAGCCGGACTACCAAAAACTGTGCAGGACTACTTGATTTTGAAAGTTGGTAGTCCTGCGGACTACTTGGGGAAAAAAGTTAGTGTCAAACCCTGACAGGTGAAACAAAACATTTTTAATACAAAAATTGTCGCGCAAAGTATGTTCACCCTTTGTATACCAAAAAGGCAGATGAAGGTACTTTATTTCAAAGTGTTCGAGTTTAAACCCCTTTTAAATTTACAAGGTCACAATTGAAAAATGATGAGTTTGATTGGAAGGAGAAGTGCTTTATTTGTGTAGAAAAGTGCAGTTTAAAGCATAGATCAAAGTGGTCCAAAGTCAAAGGTTCAATCGATGAAACCTGAAATCTGTATTCAAAATTGATTGAAGTATCTACATTAAAATGTGACAGTAGTAGGTTGTTAAGTTTAAAGTGTGATCTGGTGGCTGTCGAGCTGTTATCACAGAAAAAAGGGTGTTTGGCTCGCTATGTATGTGACAGAAATAATCAAAGCACTGAAGTGCCGAATGCGGCGGGGTTTGTGTAACGAACACATTCTGAATAAGATGATCATGCCATGAATAACAAAGTGCAGGAAATATGAATAGAACTGGGGAAAAAATAGCGCCGACGCGAGTTGTTCTTGCAATGTTTGCATCTTGTCAATTGGTAAAGCGTTCAGATCCGGAATGCTCCGCTACCTTTCTGTTATTGCACGACTAGACCCTGAGCTCTACAATCTATGAAAGTTTTGAGCGAATCCGATCTTAAATACAGGAGATATAACGATAACAATATTTCTATATTTATTGTATTCCAACACAATAACAATCCGGTGGTGTCTAAACATGTTTCTTCATTCCGTCTTATATATCATTAATAACAATTCACTGACATCGTGGATCACTAAACAACTTTCGAAATAGTTGTTGCTATATACAATTATACATAATAAAGCAATACTTATGTTGTTTTCACGTTCTATCTGAAGTAAAATCAAATAAAACAATGCCGTAACCAGAACGTTTTCTCCAATATGATCAACTACTTTATTAGGTTAAACCAGGCAAATTATGTAGACACAATTGATATATTGTCATTTGGAATATTATTGTTTTCCTATTACATACATAGCTCGTCTTAGTTTAAGTCAGTTCTTCTCATTACATTCAGTTCATGCAAACCCGGAGGCACTATTTATCTACGCGGAGGCATATATTTTGAATGCTGTTTGGCTGCCACTTGTGCAATTTTAAGCTCATAAATTTGGTCAGCCTGCAATTTTGGGTAGACCATTCTGTCAACATTGCAGCGGGGAGTTTGCTCCCCGTCGCAATACTACATCCCAGACACTAACAGTGAAAAGCAAATTAGAGAAAGCAGGTGAAATTCTAAGAAATGAGTTGAAAGGGCCAATTGCAGTTTTCGCATTTCAAAACCCGTGTATTGGAAGTATTTAAAACCAATAACATTGACATTGGAGAAAGTAAATTGAAAGCTAAACATATTGAAAAAGCTCTGAAACGGGTATGGGCAGAAACCAGTTTCATTCCAAGAGACGGTTTAACCGATCTTGTCTGTTCAAGTGACATTAAACTTGAAGAAACATTTTCAAAATGTGTTAGATTAGAAAGATCGCTCCACGCAATTACTGAACTGGATGAATGTGACTCCACTCTGTTAACAGTTTCATGAGAAGCAAATGAAGTATCAATACTTCACCAGGCTGCAACAATTCTAAGAAACAGAATTATAAAAAAAAACTGAAGGTCTTCAAAAGGAATATGTTTCCACTAGTGAATTGAGTTTTGAGGCACACAGGGATTTTAGACCCTCTGCTCCTTCGGTTTGTGAATTGGTTGTCGTGTAAGAAAATACTTAAGGATGGAATCAACATAAATGACAGTGAAGGTGGTAAGTTCTGTTGCTATTTGTTTAGATATCACATCACTTGTGAAACATTACCCCTAAACATATTGGCTTAACAGTGAACCTACAGCATTCCTACGGCAGTAAAAATCTGATTGAAGATTTGAACTCTCATGGCTACACACTAGCGTATTCAGAAGTCAGACATTTATTGACCTCTGCAGCACAATCAAGTCTAAAGTTTTGCATATAGAGTATCACAAAATTGAACGATGAGGTGCTACGATAGGAATTGCTGTTAACATTTGTTTCTGTAAAAACAACTTAATAAAACCGAAGTTGCCTCTTTCCGTCTGTAATTGTGTCCGTTTTGTAACGGAAATGTCTTGATTCTCTGTTGTTGTGTGTGTTTTGTTGTTGTTTTGTTTTGGTCTTTTAAAATAAAGGTTACGAGATTAATCTAATTTTGATTTAAAATATACTTAAATAAATAAGAAAAGATGTGTAATTTTGACCTTTGAATCGAGATTAAAACTGAAATAAGTAAGTTTTGAAGTGAAATAAAAATTTAAAAGATTGTAAATTCTTGGTAATGGGGAAATATACGCGGACCTATTAATTAACATTTTGAACTACTTTGTGTTAGGGGCTATTGTTTCTTCACATATGGCTGTAAATGAAAAGGAGAAAGCTTCGAGTTGTCTACTCATAGCAGCAGCAGATAACTGGGACCACAATGAAAATACACTTAGTCTGGAGAGATCCACCCATGCAATGACACGCATTTTGGTTTCAACATCATCCAGTCATCCACAAGCATCTGTAAGAATCCAGAGTTCAGGGGCGTTCTGCCATTCCGGGTATATTTTTAAACTGTTCAGTAGGAACGCCAGCCCTATGGCGTAGGAATATTTATCAAACAAGGTCACGTGATAAAATCGATAACAAAATGACATTATCGGGAAAATTGTCACTGGTCAGATTTATACACCTCTTGTCTATAAATTGTGATTTTGACAAAACACAATCACAGATCGTTGTTAAAGTAATATTATTCACAAACTACATTGGTCGAACATAATTGGTGTACACCTCGTGTAATTCCAATTAATAGTTAAAGGTATTTTTCAAAGGGATGAATTTAGATTGTTTTAAGGTTTAAATTGCCGACAATGCGCTTTTAAATCAAAACCGATTTTCTTCGTCATTTTAGAAGCGAGAATAAAAACAAATGCGAATAAAAACAAATGCATGCATTTCCTCTGTCCATATGCAAAATTTTAATGAAATCGGAGACAAGTACTTTTTTCCCCCCAAAATTAACTAACATGATCCACGGACTCAAAGACGGCATAATGCATATACAATTACAGACGCGACCGGGTACACAAGAAATGAAATAATTCCATTATTTCAATACATATATTTCAAATGTATGTATCCATGCATTCCAGATTAAATTTCTGATCTATACATGCTTTTGGTTTATGCCGGAGTGTTCAAGAGGTTTTAACAAACCAAATTACAACGGTACGTCGGGAAAGGAAATGATAATGGTGAAAATATATGTTGCAGTGCTAATTTTCTGAATCCGGAAAAATAGCGAAAAAATGAAGTTTTAACAGCGAGAATGAATTTTTTTTTATGAAAGTGTTCATTGACATGTCTACTATTAAAAATCAAAATTTAAAGTCAATCAGAAAAAAGTACTTTTTTTTCCCAAAATTAACAAAGTACACCGTATTCGCTAAAATATGAACAATCGCCTTTCGAAGTTAATGTTCACGCGGGATATAATGAAATCCTTTTTAAGAGATATACTGATTTCAACATTGTTCTGTATTTAATAAATTATTAGAGTAGAATGTTCGCAGTTTTTCTCAAGGACACCATTACGG
Organism: Cyrtodaria siliqua; assembly: GCA_037043455.1. Taxonomy (NCBI): domain Eukaryota; kingdom Metazoa; phylum Mollusca; class Bivalvia; order Adapedonta; family Hiatellidae; genus Cyrtodaria; species Cyrtodaria siliqua. Next base: position 67,019 of record JAWPHD010007656.1, read on the forward strand.
TAGTATCCCTGCAACCCCGCCCCTCATCCCCCCCCCCCCCCCCCCCCCCCCCCCCTCTATACCGTATTGATTAAGTTGTATATAGCTGCGACTGCGCAGTTTTAATCAAATTCGATTTATTTCATCATTTTAGGGAAAAAAGCATGTACGCGTAAATACATTTTTCATCTGTAGATATGTAAAATATAAAAAAAAAACCGGAGGCAAGTACTTTTTTCCCCCGAAAATTGACGAAGTACACCGTAATCGCTTAAATACGCCGAATCGACTTTCCGAAATCGGTGTTCGCACGGAAAAAAAAAAGTGGAATTATGAATTCATTTATAAAGATAAATCGATTTCAGCATTGTTCAGTAGTTGTTATATTATTGATGTAGTATGTTCACAGTATTTATGAGAGCAACATTACGGTAGTATGACTGTATCCCTCCAACCCCGTCGGCTTCCCCACTCCACCCCGTACACACAATACGCTGTGTATTGCTGAGAATGCGCCTTTTAATTAAATGGATTAATTTCGTCATTTTAGAAGCGAGAATAAAAACGAAATCATATAGATACATCTCTCCTCTGTATATATGTTGAATTTCAATAAACGGAGACAAGTACTAATTAAGTAACAGGGCCGTCCGACCCAAGACGGCAACATTCATAGACGACCGACTACAGAAACAATTAAATAATTTCGTTATGTAAACACATATATTTAAAATGTATGTGTCTATGTATTTTACACTAATGTTTTGATCTATACATGCTTTGGGTTAATGTCAGAGTGCCCAATTAATTTTAACAAGCAATGTTGCAACGGTATATCGGAAAATGAAATCATGATGGCGGCAATATACGTTGCAGAGTTAATTTTCGAAATTAGAAAAAGCGATAAACTAATATAAGTTTGACAGGCAGAAAGAAGTATATTCTTTTAACTGTTCGTTTAAAACTGAGGGGGCGACTCGAGTTTTAAAGAAAGCAAGATTGGCATGTGTCCCTTTAACCAAGTAAATAAATTACTGACGAGTAACAGACATGCTACTATCAGTTACAAACATGATTTTGTGTAAACTCGAAGATTGCATAACATAAATATGTGGACATGACATTGTGTCAATGGTTTGTGGTGTTGTGAAACACTGTACGCGTGAATCCGAAAAGTGCGGGTCTGTTATCTTTATAGGGCATATATAGTTTTATATATATATATTTATATATATATTATTATTTTATATTTATTTGTATGGTCCCAGAACGCAGTCATACTCACTACTATATTGAAAGTAAATACTGAATATACATGTGCGGTGTGTTACGATCTGTAGTATTTGAAAACAGACAAATATATAACGATGATAAATACTATATTCATAGAATTATTTTTTCCTGAAAAAAAAAATACATGTTTGTTTTCAGCAGTTGAAATCTACTATATTCTGCGAATATTGCTACTTTGAAAATTTGAATACGTCTGTTTTCATCAAATAGCATGTTTTGTTTGTTTTAATATTATTTTTTTTAATTTATGATTTCGGAATATGTCTTACACACTGTTGAATCCTGTAATTTAACAACAAGTGGTTTGGTTCACAGGTGACAGTATCGATGAACAAAACCACTTGTTTTACTGGATTCTACATTGTGCAAGAAAATATTCATATATTATACCATTACTGTTATAACATGTGTGTTGTAACATATGCTTATCCTTGTTTATAAATGTTTGATAATGGATGTCAGCAGGAAACTTGACCTTTGACCTAAAAATCAAACGAATCATCCTCTTTCGAATGTCCACCAATGAAGTTTCATGAAATTTGCTTTAGGTAAAAGGAAAAACTGTGTGGGCAAGTCTTTTCATTTTCCGGTCATGGTAACGGACCTTTCAACTTCTGACTTCAAAATAAACAGGGATTATCATTTTACCAAAGGCAGTCAAAGTATGACGTTTTATGAAATTAGCTTTAGAGAAAATAAAAAAGAGTTTCATTGCGGACACGATTTTTCATGATCAAGTCACTGTGACGTTGACCTTATATTTATTGACCTCAATATTAATAGGGATCATACTCTTACCAAAGGCAGTCAACCCACGACGTTTGAATATATTTACTTCAGGAAAAATAGAGTTACGGTGCGGACAATGGTTTTCATGATCGGATCAGTGACCTTGACATTTGACCTCGAACTAAATAGGGGTCATTCTCTCACCAAATGCAGTCAACCCATATAGTTTCATGATACATGTAGTTGCTTCAGTAAATAAGGAGTTACATTGTGGCCAAGGTATTAGGGTTATATTGTCCTTTTGACATATTAACCTCAAAATCATCAAACGATGAAATAGTCTTATAACAGGCAGTCACCCCATGGCATTTCAACAGTCTTCCTTCAGGAAAACAGAAGTTACAGAGCGGACAATGAGTTTCATTATCCGGTCAGTGACCTTGACTATTGACCCACTCACAATCAAAAGGATCGCCCTCTCACCAGAAGCAATCCATCCATTAGGTTCATTTTACATTATCATGTTACGGTGACAATGACCTTTGACCTAATGATCATTCTCTCACCAAATAATGTTGATGATATTTGCTTCTGGGGAAGTGGACAGTGCAGACAAGGTTTTTCATGATCATTATTCGGTCACGGCGCCCTAGACCTTCAATATTTGATATGCACATACTGATGCTTCTCACAAAGTTTCGTAAAAATCCAACAAGTAGCGCAGACAAGATTTGTGACGGACGAACGGAAAGGCCAAATATAATCTGTCTCACCTACCACTTTGTGGTGGAAGACATATTATAAAGACAATATTTTAGTTCATATGTATATTTTATTAAGCAAATAATTAAGCGAACATAAACTTCAGCATTGACTCTGACCAGTGGTGTACATGGAGTCTTCTTCCACATGACGTGCAGCCTGAAAGAAAATAAAAAGTAAAAAATAAGTCGCGCAGAGATTTCAATTTGAATCAGGTGTTGCGATGGGGAGCTAGGGCATGTTTAGGGGAATGGGACAGTTTTAAATTTAATTATTGTTTAACGCCTCATCAACACGTTGTTTAGGTTATTTCGAGCCGCCCCAAAGAGAGGAGGAAAGATACATAGGCATCTAGGAACTCTGCCCTACGCTTACTACAGATTATATACCTATGGTTCTTTAACGTGCTTGGAGGACAGACTCCGATTCACAGGACCACTGGGTTTACGTTCCCATCAGACGAACGAGGCTAGCAGGACACACTGAAGTAACCCAATGGCGCCAGTAAGACTTGAATCCGTGTTCACTGGATTTAAAGCCGACATGCTATAAACGTCCCTTGATCAAAACTGAGTAAATGGCACATCAAATAAAGGGTCAATACATATTATGTTGTGTATCATACGAGTGTATGATTGACCTGACATGATTACAGAACAATTTTAATGTATTTTTCACCCAACAGTACTACAGCAAGAATCTATTATAAGGAAAGTTAAATCTGACAGAGGGTGCAATGCTCTATAAGCCATTTTTACTAGAAGGGGAATAAAATACAACTCTTGCCAAAAATCTAAAATTGTTAAATTAAATTCATAGGATATTTTACTTTAATGACTTAGTAAGGTAATTTTACATGGGGAGAAAACATTAACATACAACTATTTATTTTCTATTTCAAAACCTGGGGATGCCGCTAGTTTTAGAAATTAAACACGATTAAATATGGCAGTTGAGGAGACACTTTTGTAGATGTGTGGTCTGTTCTGATGTGAAAAAGTGTAAAACAGACACAGGATTGAAAATGTGTCCCTTTAATAAATTGGGGACCCATCACATAGACCATAATCATATTGTAATTAGTTGATGTTAAAGGGAAACACGGCAATCTTGAAGTATTTATAAAGCATTAACATTAGCATCTCCATTTGTCAACCTGGTAACATTTTAAATTTAAACCTGCTTGCCTTAAATAAAAGTGTTTCATTTTATCTTCGTTATTCTATCAAATACTTAACTATATTATAATTATCAACAGTTCTGAACTATTCTAATAAATAATATTAATGATGCACAAATGCAAACTATGCAGAAAAATTGACCGAACTCCAGAAGTTTAAAAAAAAATAAAGATTGCCTAGTGTCCCTTTAACAGAACTTGTTTTCACATGTATCCAGTACATGTAGTTTACATGAGCTCATATGACACTCACGCTGCTGCATTATCACTGAAAACATTGTTTACTGTAACTTTGAACAGCACCGTGCAAGCATAACACGAGCTCCATTTAAAGAACTACACAAGTGTAAACATGTTTTAAAAGGGCTCCCACCTGAAAATGATCCAATGGCATTTAACTCGGCTTGACATTCTGAAGTCGTCAGTATCAATTCACTTAGAGCTGCTCAAGGGCACGATTCACATGTGAGGCCTCTCTGAAAAACAACATCAATCCAATGTCAATGATCAAACAGACATAGTTTATCCTTTGTTATACATAATGTAACATATTTAAAAAGGAAAACTCAAAACTCTACTTACTGTCACGGATATATATGTACACATATGTGTATGTAGATCTATGTTACTGTACATAAATATGAATCGCTGTTTACATTGTTTCAATGGTAGTTGTATTGGGTTATGTATTCACGAATGTGCGAGAAAATGGGAATAACATAACGATAAAGAGAAAACGCTAACAATTTACATTCATGCATCTGAGGGGTGGGGGTGGAGGGGGGTTTCTAGTTTCCTTACCCCTCCTTGTTTTCGGTATTCAAGCTCTATCTACCCACCCCCATCCCCCATCTACCGTACTTGGGTGGGCGGGGGTGCGTGGGGCATTGATAGCATTTCTACTAGTAATTGTTTTATTCCACCACGAAACGTTCTACAGTTTACAGTACATCCAGTTACTGGAAAGATCGGAGTACACGAAAAATATGAACTTTCTATTATACAGTATACGCCACTTTTTTAGGCACTATATTTGGCTAATGTCTTAATATGTACGATCTAAAAGTGGTGTGTACTGTTCATTAACAAACACATTTTAATGACAAAACAAATACCTTGTTTAATAATGGACCTCTAGCAGCAGACAGTAATCCCAAATCCAATTTGCACCATGTCAATTTCACGTGTCAAGTTATGTCACGATGACCTGTCAACAACACTGCACCGGGTTGACACATAATGGGACGTTATTTCGTCCGGTAAGGTATTCGTTTTTACATAATATACGGTATGAAACACTGTACGCGTGTTGTTAGACTCATAGGTACCCGTAGTGCTCCCGACGTAGCGCGCCCAATTTCGGATGTAAAAAAAATGGCATCTGTTTTCATTGAAAATTCGTAAAATAGTCCGTAAATTACAAAGAAATAGTCCATGTTCGCGGAGTTAAAATGCGAACAGAACTGATATGTTATAGGTCCGTGGCGTTCCTACTGGTTTAATTCAAACATGTCTTTATATTTAAAGGAACTGCCGGCAATCTTGAAGAATTATGGGTGTTAATCCAAATACGAATACGAGTTTCATATGCAATGTAGATATATACTAAACTAAGGCCCATGATCCGTCCGATTGAATTATTGTTAATGAAATAGTTTGATCTTATAAATTAGACGACTCTGCTAGTTTTTGTAGTATAAATCATTAATAGTAATTAACATGATGGGTTAACGGCTCTTATAAATCCATGTTTTGTTAAATCCATGTTTTGTAGTAGAAGTACACTATGGATAATATGCACTACTATTAACAATATAAACTCCTTTTTAATTAATATTGATGAATTAGCAACTAAAACTAGCTTAGTCGTCGTAATTTTTCGGGTCAGACATTTTCATAAACAATAATTAAACCGAAGGTAATATGCGGCTTAGTTTAATGCTTATGTACATTTCAAATGGAACTGAAGTACATAAGGGTTGTATTCAGACTGAAACCAACCACTCCTGATTTCATATCTCCGCCAGTACCTTTAACACATAGCCTGTTCAATACCTAAAATAATGGCTGAACGTTTGCTGAAATTTGGAGGTCTTAAAATGCATATTTCTATGGAAAATACAAGTAAATCAATAGTAATGTTAAAGACGCTGTTTCTCTACCTCCTTTGTTTTCTAGTGCTACATGAAAGTATGCGTTTCTAAAAAGAAATATTTTCTCAATACCCATGTATTGAATACTTTCTCAGCATTATTTTCCAGGCAGATGATTAACTCATACATTTCCATACAAGAAACCAAGCAACAGCTAGACCAACTCCACGACTGAACCCACCGGCAGAGAGTGCTGAACTGAACTGTCCTGAGCCACAAAACTCCAAGCTCCTACGGCTCAAAGAGATCATGTACAACATTGGTAGGGGCACCCCGGTCACCATGTGTGATGACAGGTCGGACACTCTGCCCTCATGGACTGTCTTTCAGTTGATTATTTTCCAGGAAAAGCAGAGATAGTGATCAATCCTATCATAATGGCCTCACCCAATGAGTATAACACAGTGTACACACCTATTAAGCGCACTAAAGATCAAATGAATGCCCTAGGTCAGTTCGTGTGTTCCCATTGTGTTTCATTGTGTTTGATATGGGGTTACTGCCAAAGGCTCTAGAAGTTATCTGGGCTAGGCCTGAAGAATTTGATGGTGTTATTCCTTTAGAATGATGTTATGCATTTCATGATGAGCTTATTTGGGGGCATATGGAACTAAGGAGATGCTGGTTTGAAAAACCTCATGGTAGAGTCAGACGTTTTCGCTAAACTCAAAGTTGAGCGTATTCTTTCTGGAAAGGACTTCGACAGGGCTTTACGAGGCATAATCATGGTTGATGAGGTTTTGAACCGAAGATTTCATCTACAATTTTTCAAATGGGCAGAGAAAAATTCCAAATCCATCTCATCTAGGTTATTTCAGAAGTTGTTTATTTCAGAAGTGTCAGAAATATATTGACACACGTTCTGAAGGCCATGATAATGTGGTTCATGAAATCACAGACTTGATTCAATCCAAGGTGATGCCTTTAATTGAACAGTTTAGATCTGAGGGTAGATCAGTTTCTCCTTTGTTCAAATTCTGGAACATTGTCTCTGAAAATCTGTCTAGCAGCTTCCAGACATGATATATGAGATGCATACCAATTCTCAAAAACAAAGCTTCTACCTTTCCTCTTTGCATCCGACATGACATCTATTCCAGATATATGCCTTACATGGTGCTGAAGATGAACTGCCTACCTGATCAATTGTCTAAAAGTTTTGATAAAGGCCAGTTTGTCACCAAACTGACCACTGGATCATTCAATGTTGTATGGATGGATTATGTTTTAGGTGACAGAAAATAAGGCATTGAAGTCGTCTGGAGGCATTATTGGCATTACTCATAATGACAGCGCATTGACATTGGTTTCTATCTCGTTCAATTACAGCAAAATATGCTATGGCATACGCTTCTAGCAAAACTTCATCTGAAAATGAAAAGCATCATACTGACACTCCATACAACACAAACTTTCTAACAATGAAACAGTCAACAACATGTTGGGCATGTTCCACAATGTCACATGTATCGATCCCTTTTCACGTTCCTTTCCTCCATCTAGGTTAATTAACTTCGCAACTTGTGTAAAGGCTGCTCCGGAGGTAGAGGATAGTCTGTTGGGCTGCCATGATAAAGGGACGACAATCGTGCATGACTTTGTGCGAGATAGGTTCATTTGTGAAGAGGATCGAACACCACCTAAGAAGTTCTTCGATCCTTTGCCAAGGATGAAAGTCAACACCATGAGTACTAAATCAGTGGTTAAGACAAAATCCAACCAGGTTCAGATTAATGACGAAGAGATGTATATATGCGCCAGTGCCACGGAGCTTGTTCACCGATAGTGGAAGTATGATTTCAACCAAAAACATTTGATTTCCTAGAGAAACTGGAAGGCCTTGTTGGGTCTGACTCCATTATGACGTGTATTCAGTATCCTGATTTTGGTTTTGATGGTATGGCGATAATACATATGCTTCAACCATCACCAGGTGTAAAACAAACGTATCTACAGATGGTTGCTGGGTTTTGGTCGTACATTCTCCATTCCAGTATAGGAATTGCCCAATGTACATGTTGTTTTTAACAGGTATATATCCAACAGTCTGAAATCCCAAACTCGTCAAAAACGTGGCGAAAATCTTTCTGCAAGTGCACCAGTCACTATTTAGTACAATATGACCATTGCAGCCTGGAAGAGAGTGCTGACCAACAGCAAACGTAAAGGTGAACTAACGAAGTTGTACACAATATAGCTAACTGAGAACTGCCACGAATTTCTCAAAGATGGTCAAGAAGTGTTCTTCTCTGGTGGTATGGAGGAGATGTCTCTGGTGGTATGGGGGAGATGGCTCGTCGGGTATGTCACTTGTCGATACTCTCGAATCTAAGCATGAAGAAACTGATACCATGATTTTCTTACATCTTGCACATGTTGCATATTTTTGGGATTAAAAAGCAGTTGTTGTCAGCCCTGACAGAGACGTATTTGTTCTGCTTGTTCAACATTTTAGCAAACTTAATATAGAACTTGTGTATTTTTAAACTGGTAGGAAAAGCATACATTCCGATTACACAAGATACACACCGGTTCATTTGGTGTTGAAGAAACTTTTGCCGGCTGAAAGAGACATTTTACTGTCAATGTATTGCATTACAGGGTGTGACACATGCTCATCATTCTATGGAATAGGAAAGAAAAACGCCCTTCTAGTAATGTCTCGAAATGCCAAAGAACTGACACATTTTGCAGATCTTGGTACAGAAACGGGGTTGTCAGCTTTGTTGGTTTACTGTATTGTCATAGCCAGGGCACATCTTTAAATTATTATTCTTGTGGACAAATAATTGTTGGAAAAGCTCAGATGAAGCTCAGAAAATTGCCACCAACAAATGATAACTTCATGCTGCTACATTTGCTTCGATGTACATTTGGAGACGAGCTTTGGTAGCAAAGGTTTCATTAGGTTGTGGCTAGATGGCTGACCCTCAATCTGGTTTGTTTTCTCCTCAAATGGTGTCCCAAGGTGTTTCACCACCAGAGTTGTTGAGTGAGTTGGTCTGTTCGTGCGCAGATGCTTGCTGTGATGTATTTGTTCCTGTAATGAGCAACCATGTACTCAAGATTGCGAATGTAAAGGTTCCCGATATCTGTCAAAACATTTTACCATATACAATGTATGAGTTGTTGAGTGATTTGGTCTGTTCGTGTGCAGATGATTGCTGTGATGTATTTGTTCCTGTAATGAGCAACCATGTACTCAAGACTGCGAATGTAAAAGTTCCCTGGATGATGCAGATATCTGTCAACATTTGTTTACGATGTTAGCAACTGTATGCACTGATGATACACTTATTGGCTTATATTTTATACTTTAGATGTGTTTTTTTTTTAAACTTCGTTTATAGAAACACTCAGCAGATACTATCATTTAATCAAGCAATCATTTGTATATAAAATGTAAGATACACATCTAAATGAATATCTGTGAAGTATAAGGCCTTTCCTGTAAAATGATAGTATACAACTTCGATTCGAAGGAGAAGCTTGAACATTTCATATTTGTTTAAACATAAGAAGGTTGACATTTATAATATTTTTCCATTTATGATAATAAGTCTACACATTTGCTGCACCTTATATGTGTTGATGAATAATCTTGAAATCAGGCACACTTAAATGTAATGTTTTAAAATAGTATATTTTGAAAGTTTTACCTTTACACCTCATATTAATATGTGGTAGTGTACATTTATTAACATGTATTCATTATGAAGTAATGACATAGTTGAATTATTAATTCTGAAGTATTGTAGGAAAAACAGTTGAAGTGTGGATGGATGGATGTTTGTATGTATACTTCATGTATGCTATTTAACAACATCAGTTACATTTTACTGTCCGTTTTACTAAAGTAAAAAACAATGTTTTTCCCTGTTACAATTTCAGACCTGTCTGTCAAAAACAACATGTGCATTGTAAATTCCCATACTGGAATGGAAAATGTATGACAAAAAAAAACATACATCCTTTGTTTAGACATTAATGATGACCAAATAATTGTTGAAATAAATTGGCCCCAAATTCATGTTCTTTTTATAAATTTAGTTCATGCTCGTTAAAGGTCTTCATCATGTCCCCTGCATTGTTTCAGGTGCCATCTCGCTCACATCACTAGAGCAGTGGCAGAGAAAAAATGAACGTGACTCCAGCTTCAATGGAGTGTCTACAACATAATTTGCAGCAACTCTGCAGTCCTGCATAGGTTCTAGACCCATTCTCTATATTTTATCTCGATGTACATGGAGGATGAGCCTGGCATGTTCATTCCTGTTAGGCGCCATATAACCTTTCATGTGTTGGTGCGCCTTAAAACTCCAATTCAATTGAAATGAATTAGACTTGTAATATATTGATAGTAACAACAGCAGAATACATTATTATAGTGTCTGCAATATCTGTTTTTCATATGAAATACTATGATTATATCTGCCATATTGTTTTACTGTTGCCATGGAAACAAAATTACTATATAGACATTTCTCTTTGTTTTAATTAAAAGAACTTCAATTTATATTGGAATTATTTCGGCATTGTGAATTATTCTTCAGTCATTTTTGTCTTTTATTTGATAAGGACGTTAGAGAAGGTATTGTATTTTTTAACTATATATCTTTATATACACGTGTATACATGTGTATTACTGTATTTGGACAACACTCTTTACACATTATATATTCACATATAATCATGCATAAAATCATGTTATGAGTATAGTAAACTCACCATTTAAAAGAAATATGTAAGTAAAATATTCTTGGAATGTGTCAAGTTAAAGAAAAATAGAAAAAGTGTTTATAAAACATATAATATCAGCTTAAAAGTTAAGTTGTGACCTTTATTTTTACCATTAAATGATGTTATATAAATATAGTGCTTGTTTGACAAACAGTTTGGTATATAACATGCCTTGTTATACTGTGGGGTCACCCGACTAATTACAGATGCCATTATATTGTGCATGATATCAACCTATCTCTCCGCTTCTAATTGCGCCCGGTATTTTTCCATTTCTTGCTTGCTCCGGGTATCACTCACATCCCGCAAAATGAAATAACCTATTTTCAGTAACTATCACACTGTCGTTTGGCTGACCGACCAATTAGCCTCGCTAACATTATTTTTCCTAAACCAAAGATTTCGCGAGAAAATGTTGTATATGTTAATAAATTGCACAGGCTAGCTTCAAATTCATCAGATCAGGAAGTATACTCACTCCCTGATCAGATGAATCGATTCTCCTCCTTCACCACTGGCGTTTTGGACTAGAATGGACCACCGCTCAAAACTAGAGACAAGGCCCGGTACTTTGCACCGAAACATGTTAATCAAATCGGATTTGACTACAGGACAAAACATCTAGCAATCTCCACGCAGAGTTATCGTTCCTTGGACTCACATTTATCTCTGCTAACTACTAAATTACAAGATTTTGGTAAAATCTGTTAAATTGGAATATGTTTGCATGAAACTTATTTATTTCTTGTGTAAATATAATTTTCAGAACATCTGCAAATTAGATGTTGCAAGATTTGAAATAATGCATGAAAACAATTTAGTTTTAATCGGGACTATTTTACTACAAAAATAATATGTACTTGGGTCACCTCAATCGAAACGCATATGTAGACATTTCAAACTGAAGCTCGATAGCAGAAAAATACAAAAAAAAATAACTCATAGAAATAAAAATTGAAATTATTTAATATAGGTCTATATTTTATCTTTGCAGATCATGCAAAATGATTTATTATAAACATCGTCATAACTTTTTGAATAATCACGTGACCTAACCGTTCGCCCTACTTCCTTTGACGTTGACAGAGTCAAATGATCAACGAGTGTACTCTGGGTAGAGATTGAACATCTAGATCGGGATATCACATCCGGGCACTTCCGGTAGACAGGTACCTGCCATTGAATTTGCAACTGGCATGTAGTCTCATGTAACAGTCCTTCCAAAACTGTTCAACTAAAAATCCTGAGATTTTTAAAAAAAAAAAATTAAAGCGCGAAGAACATTTTTAAATGGCCATTTGAGCGTGACTTGGTCTTCGCACTTATTTTTTAAAGCGCATATTTAAATTATTTATGCAATTAATGCATAAAGAAAACAATAGATTACATACTTCAACATGCATACACATAGTTTTGTTTTAGAGAGGATTTTGTAATTAAATTAGAAAGGCTTGGTTTAATTTATACTATTACTTTTTAGTTTATTATTGGATCTACTATTTTTTTTATGAAAGTCAATGCAAAACTATTGTAACAGTTAAACTACATATGAATAAAGAACGAGATACAATAGTTTTGCACCCTAAATACAAATACAACGTATTCATAGCTCTCTTAATTATATAGTGATACCACAAAGATGGAGTCGCTAGCTCCTCAAACTTGTTATTTCAATTAGCTTGAACAAATAAAGGAGCAGGAGATATATTGCTGCTATTGCTTATGCTGTTATGTCACTGATGGAACTAATTATGTCATTAAGTGTTAATTGTGCCTTCAGTCAGTGCATTACACTTATGAACTGATGACCCCCATGTCCTACCCGGGAAAAGTGGGTGGTCTGCCTCCACCGCAGAAAAAGAATCGACCGTCATATATAACCTTACATGTGTTGAAAATGACGTAAAACACCATACAAACAAACAAAAAATACCCACCTTGCATCGCTGACTAGGGATATAACATGACCAATGCCAATCTCTACTCAAAGTTGTCGTTCCTTGCATACACATGCAATGTAATGGCCTCTGGGAGAGATTGGACCAATGCAGGAAATAGCAGTGGCGTTCCTGGGGCTAAGTTAGGTATACGCACCATCGAGTTTTGGATTCACAAATGTGCCTAACCCACCTATACCTTCAGTTTTTATTGCATATTTCGCATCTTAAGCCCTCTTCATTTGTTTACTTCTTTAATAGCCTGTACGCATGTGCGTACGTGCGTTTGCCCAGGTACGCCCCTGAATAGCAGATGCACTTTGAAAATCATGAATATTTTGTTTGATGAAAAAACCGGAGATATCATTGTACACTTAAATCCGGAGATCCGAAAAGCAAATGAAAATCCGGAGGTTTGGCAGGCCTGAATTTTTTTTATTGTAATCCTACGGATCGCACGTGATGTAGGAATAAGCTACGTGACATAAAGCGCTACGTGACATAAAGCACGCGATACTAGTAATTGTCACCAAAAAGCGATTCTCGCGCTTCACCGTAAGTAGTTTGCGGAAGAAAGGAAGGCAAAGTCGCAGCATTTGCGGTAAATAAATGGTTTGTAATAGGAAAACGCGTGTACATTTTCTCAAAGATATAAGTTGATAGTTATTCATTAATTGCAACGCTGACTTGGTGTTTATCTATCCAAATAATCCTCAAAAATTGGGAATCCGGGACTTCGAAGGGCCTGAGTCCTGACTCTCCGAGTCACTTTCAAGTTCAGCGAGTCCACTCCAAGCTTTCACTGACATTAAGGCCAAACAGGAAAATAGTTGTGTTTTTTATTGCATGCTTTTAAAAAAATAGGTCGGTAGGCATGTTCTTTCTTTTTTTTCTTTTTTTTTTGAGTAAGAATACTAAGATATAATTTTCAGGTTCTACTTATCACATAAAACATATCCTCAAGTATCCTGTTCTCGAGGTACCTATAATCTCGAGGTCATTTTTATTTTGCGTAGTTTTGCGTGACTGAAGCGCAATGACGATCAACCAATGTTTACAGTAAAAAGGTTGATTAACTATTAGACGAGCAAAAAACAAAATAAAATTCAGAATAAAGCTTAAGTGATTTATCAAATTTTCACTAAGTCAACTTTTCAACTTTTTCAACCTCTGTTTGAAAAGTTATAAATCGAAGTATAATCTTCCGACTTGCAGACGGTCTGTGTCAACTGAAAGTGTATCATGTTACTGAAAATAGAACAGACAGTGCTCGCTGAAGAGCTCGTTTGACAAACAGTTTGTCAGTTTGGGACATAAGTTATCTAAAATTATTTAAAATACCAAATAAAAAACGAATATATACATATATGTTTAAAAACATCACTGAATGAAAAAATATACCATGGAATCTAGATTAGGTCTCCATATTTTTGTACACCATCATATAAATTCACGGTTTATAGCCATTAGGCGTAAAAAAGGTGAGCATAGGGCTCACTGCAACAAGAAAACACAAAGGAAATATGCCTAAAAGTTTGTTAAAAGCGACATTAAACCTCAATACACATGATACATATATTGATATAACCTGAAAATGAGTAAAAACTAATGCATTTGCTTTAATATTTTAACATTGTCAAAATTCACCCTTTTTCCAATTCACATCAAATTTTTCCCCCTCTAAAGCACAGGAACTGGTCACTTTTAGAATTTACAAGGGATCGTAGGAAGAAATGTATTGTTGGATAGGAAATTCATTTCTGCACATGTAAGTATATAGTGTGCATGTAATTGAGATTGTTTCGAACGTCTGCTTGACCTCTGAAAAAGAACACCAGCATTTTCCAAAATTTCCCATTCATCTCCTTTATAGAAACTTATAATAATGGAAGGCAAAAATTAAAAGTGACCAGATCCTGTGCTCTAAAGGGCCCGAAAAATATAAAAAAACTCTGTTTATGAATTTGTGTTACACTCCTATACTCCATAGGTCTTAAGATGGACAGTAAAAAGCCTGTCAAGAAGATGACACCACGGATGGAAAAGAGACAAAAATGGCGGCAGGAGAGAGCAAATCTGTCAAGAGTAACAAGAGGTAAAGAGGGTATACATGTAGTGGGATTTAACCTTGTTGCTGGACGGTGTTATTAATGGGGCGGGGAAGGTTAGGATTTCCTCCCCTTAATTGTTTTTTTGAACCTGTGATATTTGTGTTAGGTTTTATTAGGAAAGGCAACATAGAGAGGTTGTTTAAAAACCTTCATAGAAAATTTAATAATGTATTCAAAATTCTATAAATTTTTGATCTTTCATGAAAAGAATGATTTTAGATTTAGGCTCATTTTGGGGGTATACAATATTGCAAGAACTGCTTTTAAAGTAGCTCTTCTGCCAACAACAGCCAACTTTTACAACATGTGTAGCTGTACACCATTTCTAAACCAACTGAGACGAGGTATATAATAATATAACTTAAATATTTTGAGAATCCAAACTCTATAGACACAGACCAAACCCCAATACTGGACTGTCAAATTAAAACTTACCAACTCATAATTCATTTTTACACATATTCAGTCACGGGTACTTTTAATCGGTACATATACATTATTATACAACCTGAACACCTGGATAGCAGTCATCGAAATTAGGTTTTCAAACCACAAGCCCTTTGGGCTGGGCTTGTATTCTTGGATTTTGAACAAGCCCGGAAAAAAACGAACAAGCCCGGAAAAAAGTATGACAAAAATTGAAAAAAGACCAGTATACTCACTATGGGCCTAATACATTTATTCAAATTTGATCATGGTAATGTTTATTTCAATCTCTACGATGTCGTAAACAGTGCAATTCAAAACAAAACTTGAGGATATTATGACTGTCAGGAGACGAAATATATATCCTGTAGGACGAGTGGCATTGACTTATTACTCGTCCTTATAGGATGTTTACTCGTCCTGCTCTCATTGTAAACGTTCATAAGTCAAAGTAGTCAGAAACCATCATTTAACACTATTATATAAATAAAACAAAGGGAAACATCATAATGTGTTGTTTTTTCTTTACATAAATCAATGAAAATTATGAAACTTTGACCAGTATTATAGATGACTATATTCATAGTCTATAGTTCACTACAGTCTGGCCATTACAGGCCCTGGACTTTTAGGTGACTAGTACCCTTAAAGATTTCCCCGGTGAAAGGGTTATTTGTATAACATTCAAATACAGCAACGTTTGGCGCTCCGTGAAATTAGCACGGGAGCCGCATTTTAGAATGTCTCAAAACGGAAATTCGTCAATTTCCCAATATCCGGTTGTCTTAAATTGCATTTTATCGCTGAATAAACAGAGTTGCGACTATTTACTGCATTTAATCGCTTAATAAACAGTCAGAACTTTTTTTTTTTTTTCCTACTAAAATGTTACTCGTTCTCTCGGACGACCGATTCATGAATTTCGCTCGATCGGATTGGAATTTCACTCGTCAATACAAGCAGCAAATCAACAAGCCCGTTGGGCTTGTGTTCTTGAGTATTGGACAAGCCCGGCGGGCATTTTACCAGTCTCGGGCTTGTGCTAATTTCGACCACTGGGATAGAGTTTTGATAAACAGTTTTGTAGTGTAATTTTGCCGTTATTTTGGTGGGTTACATGTAGTTGCTTTAAGTATATCCTTAATTAAAACAAGAAACTATATATAAAAAGTCCTAATTAGATTGCACCCTGTGCATTTTACATAACGCCCGGGCACTGCTATTAGGGGAAATGTGGTTTATATGTTTTCTTATATGTATATTTTATTATACCCACGTTTTTGAAAACAAACGGTATATTAAAATCGCCTCCGTTTGTCCGTCCATCTGTTTGTCCGTTACCATATCTCCTCCTAAACAGCTGAACAGAATTCAACCAAACTTAGGGTATGACTGCCATAATTATGATGACGGCGCAAGAGCAACATTCTTTTTGGCTCCGCACCCAGGGACCCTCGGTGGGTGGGGTGGGGGGATCAAAAAGGTCAAATACATTAAAAATTCAATTACACTGTCATTTTTCCATATTTCTGTACATAACTTGGTTTATGTAATTGTCTATGAAAGATAAACAACATATCGAATGATTTTTAGCTCTACTGGCCGCTTATGGAATCACTTTTCGTCTGTCTGTCCGTCTGTTAGCAGTTTTATAAAATCAACATCTCCTCTGAAACTGCATGAAGGATTTTGATGAAACTTCATCACAATGTTACTTGGGAAGGCCCCTCTCAGATTTATGTTTTTCATGGCCGCCAGTCATCCAAGATGGCTGCCATGGCTAAAACTAGGTCAAATTTAAGGAATTTTCAAACGACATCTCCGACGAAACCATTTATTCCATTATTGTGATGGAAAAATCCTTGGGTTGGCCTCTATCAAGTTTGTGTTTTTCGTTATCGTCGAATAATCAATATGGCTGCCACGGCGACTCTAAAGTTTACACAGAGTTATATAGGAAAAGGCTAAAAATGACATTTCGTTTGAAACCGCTTGAAGGATTTTGATGAAACTTCATTACAATGATCTTTAGGATAGCCCCACTCAGATTTGTGTTTTTTGTGGCCGCCAGTCATCCAAGATGGCTAAAATTAGGTCAAAGTTAAGGAAATTTTAAACTACATCTCCAAAACCACTTATTCCATTCTTGTGAAATATCATAAACATGTTCCTTGGATTGGCCTCTATCAAGTTTGTGTTTTTCGTTATCGTCGAATAATCAAAATGGCCGCCACAGTGACCCAAAGTTTACATAGAGTTATATAGGAAAACGTTAAAAATGACAACTTCTCTGAAACCGTTTGAAGGATTTTGATGAAACTTAATCACAAAGATCTTTAGGTTAGTCCCCTCAGATTTGTGTTTTGGGGCCTCCAGTCATCCATGATGGCCACCATAGCTGAACTTAACTCAAATTTAAGGACATTTATCAAATGACATATTACCACTTATTCCATTCTAGTTAAATATCATATACATGTTCCTGTTGTTGGCCTCTATCAAGTGTGTGTTTTTCGTTGTCGTCAAATATTCAAAATGGCCGCCAAGATAACCCAAAGTTTACATAGAGTTGTATATAGGAAACATGTTTCTTGGATTGCCCTCTATCATGTTTATGTTTTTGAATCACATCATACAAGTAGGGCGTCTACAGACTCACTTTGGCCTCTTGTATTATTTCATCAGACGTCTGCCCAAGGTGGCTTGTGATTTGGGGTCATTTTTAAAACTCGGACGTCTTCCCTGGGGTTGGAGTAGGTGCGTGGTGGTGGGAGGGTAATTATTTATTTAATTATGTCTCAAACAAACATTTTCATGAAGAGATTACACGTATAATTTTTTTTTTATCCTGTGTGTGTTGTGATAGTGGTGGTGTTCGGAGTGGGGGCGGTGGGAGAGGGGAGGTTGTAAGGGGCGTCAAAAGGTCAGATATACACAACATTCAATTGCAATGTCATTTTTATATAATTTTTTTAAACTCGAATACATGTACCCTAAACATTTTTTATTCATTAACAGTGTATACATATATACAGAAAAGCATAAATAGTACTATTTCTGATCTGAGTCAAAGAACGATCAAAACATAACTACATGTAAAATGGATACAATGTTAAAGGGAATTCTGTTTGAAGAAAATGGGTATTTGCGATGGCGCGCCGTCAAATTCGTTCTAGTTAGCTCTACTGGCCGAAGGCCAGCAGAGCTTATGGGATGGCGAGTTGTCCGTCGTCCGTCCGTCTGTTAACTTTTGCCTTGTGAACACTCTAGGGCCTTCACTATTAATCGAATCTTAACGAAACTTTGCCAGTGTCTTTATATCAATGAAAGCTCGGACAAGTTCGAAAACCAGCCAGATCGGATAAACTTCATCGGAGTTATGGCCCTTGTTTTGCTGAAAAATGCCATATTAAGCCTTGTGAACACTCTAGCACCTTCATTTGTTATTTGATCTTTACCAAACTTGAAAGATTGTTAATATCAATGAAAGCTCGGACAAGTTCGAAAACCAGCCAAATCGGATCAGTAACACTGGAGTTATGGCCCTTGTTTTTTCTGAAAATTGTCATTTTCTGCCTTGTGAACGCTCTAACACTTTCATTTATTATTTGATCGTTACCAAACTTGCACAGCTTGTTAATACCAATGATAGCTTGGACAAGTTCGAAAATCAGCTAAATTGGGTCAGTAACACCAGAGTTATGGCCCTTGGTTTTTTCTGGAAAATGCTATTTTCTGCCTTGTGAACACTCTAGGGCCTTCAATATTAATCGGACCTTTAGTTTACTTTGCCAGTGTCTTTATATCAATGAAAGCTCGGTCAAGTTCGAAAACCGGCAAGATCGAAATAATTTCACCGGAGTTATGGCCCTTGTTTTGCTGAAAAATGCCATATTAAGCCTTGTGAACACTCTAGCACCTTCATTTATTATTTGAACTTTACCAAACTTGCGCAGATTGTTAATACCAATGAAAGCTCGGACAAGTTCGAAAACCAGCTAGATCGGACTATTAAGAGCGGAGTTATTGCCCTTGATTTAGTTAAAATTGCTATATTTTGCCTCATTAAGATGATAGGGCCTTCATCTTTCATCCAATCTTTACCAAACTTTACCAGATTGTATATATAAATGAGAGCTAGGACAAGTTCAAAAACTAGCTGGATCGGACCATTAACAGCGGAGTTATGGCCCTTGATTTAGTTAAAAATGCTATATTTTTCTTCAAGACGATAGGGCCTTTATCTTTCATTCAATATTTACCAGATTGTTTATATAAATGAAAGCTCGGACATTTCGAAGATCAGCCAGATCGGACCAGTAACAGCGGAGTTATGGCCTTTGATTTAGTTAAAAATGCTATATTTTGCCTCGTTAATTCGTTAGGGCCTTCATCTTTCATCTGATCTTTACAAAACTTTATATTAATGACAGCTCAGACAATTTTGAAAACCAGCCAGATCGGACAAGTAACAGATGAGTTATGGCCCTTGATTTAGTTAAAAATGCTATATTTTGCCTCGTTAAGACGATAGGGCCTTCATTTTTCATGCGATCTTTATGAATTTTTACTAGATTGTTAATATCAATGACAGCTCGGTCAAGTTCGAAAACCAGCCAGATCTGACCAGTAACAGTGGAGTTATGGCCCTTGATTTAGTTAAAAATCCTATATTTTGCCTCGTTAAGACGATAAGGCCTTCATCTTTCATCCGATCTTTAAGAAACTTTACCAGATTGTTAATATCAATGAAAGCTTGGACAAGTTCGAAAAACATCCAGATTGGACCATTTACATCGGAGTCATGGCCCTTGATTTTCTGAATTATCTTGGCCTCATTAAAACGAAAGGGCCTTCATTTGGCCGGATTTTATTAAAACTTTGCAGGGATGATCAGTACCAAGCCTAGTTGTACATAGTCACCGCGTTCTGGTTGAATGATTTTGGTGGAGTTATAGCCCTTTAAAGGTTTTAATACACAAACTTTGTTCCGACTATTTCTCTTGAACACCTGGCCGGTTTAAACAAAACCTTTTAGGGATGATCAATTCTATGTCTAGTTGTGCAAATCATCGCCGTGTTCCGGTTGAATGATTTTTGGCGGAGTTATGGCCCTTTAAAGGTTTTAATCGCAAACTTTGTTCTGATCTACTTCTCCTGAACCCCTCGCCAGATTTCAATGAAACTTTCCAAGGATGATCAGCACCAAGCCTAGTTGTGTTGTGCATGTCATCGTCTCGTTCCAGTTTACAGATATTTGGCAGAGTTGTGGCCCTTTAAAGGATTTTGATACCACAATTTTTGTTCTCTGCTAGTTCTCCTGGATACAGACGAAACGTGACAAGGATGATCAGTATCAAGCCTAGTTGTGCATTTCATCGCCATATTTCGGTTGAATGATTTTTGGCAGAGTTGTGACCCTTTAAATGTTTTAATACACAAACTTTGTCCAGATTAGTCTCTTCTGAACTCTTTGCCAGATTTCAGCAAATCTTGGCGAGGATGATCAGTACTAAGCCTAGTTGCACCTATCATTGCCATGTTCTGGTTGAATGATTTTTGAAAGACTGATGGCCCCTTATACATGTACATAAACTTTATCTTGAGCCAGTAGAGCGTCCACAGGCCCTCTTGGGCCTCTTGTTTTATTTGTATTTAAAAAGCATGCACAACATTTCGAGGCGCAAAAATATTCTAACTACATATGAATAAAGAAGGAAACTCTATATAAATAGCTTCCTTTGGCTACATGTATTGTATCATAACATGTTGTAAACATTTTGAAAACAGATCTGTTTAAACCAACACATTTCATGTTTATTTTTGCAGCAAGAGCAACATCAAATAATGAGTCCACAGCAGAAAACAATCACCAGGAGCAAACCCCATCAGTATCAGAGAGGGGCTTTACATCCAAATACACATTGTCACCAAAAAAAATGTCAGGGAAAATTTCCACAAAACAGACCAGTGCCAAGCATACTGACAATAAAACTGGCAATAATGTGTCGAAAAACTCTAAATACGGGAATAAAAATAAAGGAAATACGAAAAATGAAAAAAAAAGTTCAGATGACAAGAAAACTGAAAAATCGCCAAATTCTACGCCCAAAAAAGTAAAAGTGGAACCTGAAGACGTTGTAGACAAACTGGTTAACAGCACAAGTGTGCACACACCTAAGCGATATGTATTGTTTGTAGGGAATTTACCTCCGGACATTTCCAAAGAACAGATAGAAGAACATTTCAAGAAAACAGGTGCAGTATTTGTAAACTATCCGTTTGAAAAAGACATTTTCATGTGTCAATAACTAAATACAAGAGAAAAATGTAGATGGCACCATGTCTGTCACATGTTTAGAAATAGATACAAATTTGAGTAATTTCAAATAGTATATTCTCTGCAATGGTCGATATGATTTCATACGCATGCTGTGATGGATGAAAATTAATAAGATTGTACATTTCAGGATTATCCTGGCATTGAGTTGTATTGGAAATGGAGTTGTATAACACAGGATATGTTCATAGCAGTGCTCACGCTGTCAGTAGACATTACCGACATCTAGTGTTGTTCCGATTAATCGATTTAATCGATCATCGATCAGTTATGCCTTTGATCTGATTAATCGATTACAATTTTTCATGATCGACTTTTAGGGGTGCGTTCGTGGCCGAGTGGTTAGAGTCTCTGACATGAAATCACTTGCCCCTCACCGCTGTAGGTTTGATCCCTTAGGGGCATAGGGATCTTTATGTGAGGAAGCTATCCAGCTGGCTTGCGGAACGTCGGTGGTTATACCCAGGTGCCTGCCCGTTCACAAAAATTGCCCGGTGGAAGCTGGAAAGTCGCCTTATGACCTTAACTGTTGGTGCGAGTATAAAATCCAATTCAATTCAATTCATGATCGACTTTACTCGGTTATTGCAAATTATAGCTTTATATTTCATTCTCTATATACAAGATAATAAAATTAGTTCTAAGTAATCACATATTTATAGTGGGTATCACAAGTTACTTTTAAAATATGTGTTGGTCAGTTTCATGCAGGTCCTTTATTACCAGAACATACTTGAAATTTTCGATTATAGTCTGAAAAGGCTTACACTTGTCTTTTATAGCAGCCATGTTTAATCGATTAATGATCGATCATCGGTCGGTTAAATATTCTGATGATCGATCATGAATTTTTAGCTAATTACCAACACTACGGCAACATCAAACACTTTTGAATGGGTTGTTCCCAAACTTCATATAAACATACATGTAACAAATGATGACCTTATGTCCCTCTACATCACCCATTGTTGATAGCCTAATTTATTACAGAATTATGGCCCTTTATTTCACTTTTGGTTTTTGCAATAGTATTGCAAAAGTAACAGAACTTCTATTCCAATTCACAATTCTAATTGCAAGTATTATGTTAAAATATGTCACTTCTAGATGCAATGTCATGCATATATATTATAGACAATGAATGTGAGGTGCAATTGATGTACCCGGTGATATGGCTAATTTGCCACTTGATTTGGTATGGAATGGAAACGTCCAGGCAAGTGGTGGGCGACCAGATTTGCCAAGGTCACTTGCCCGCACCCAAAATCCACTTGCCCAGGGCGTCAGGCAACCGTATTTCTGGAACCCTGTACCGTATTAAAGTTGACTAAGACAAACCAGAGTTTAACAACCATAAAATTGAGCATTTTTGTTGCAGGTGGAGTAAAGGCTGTGAGGCTCCCTAAAAAAGGCTCGGACAAACCAAAACGGTTTGCTTATGTAGAGTTCAACAGCACAATCAGCCATAGGGTTAGTAGCTTTACTCACATTTTAAAGTAGCTAAATTTTACATAATAATAAATATGTACATCGTTTTTAGCTCTACTGGCCGATAAAGCTTAATATTTTTTATCTATTATCAGCTTATGGATCCTCTACTAAGTTTGTTCAAATGGTGACCCTGTGGTCAAATTTGGCCCTGCCCCTGGGTCACATGTGAAAATTGATTTGTTTTAAAGCCAGCCAAACTTGAGCAAATACATCCCTCCCCCATATCTTGGTAATTGAAGACAGTTTGTATAAAACTAGTTTTATATTGCCATATCTGACACAAAATCTTTCTATCCCACCCCACCCCACCACACCATGGACACCATATAGCCAGTAGAGTGATACAGGCCCTCTTGGGACTCTTGTTAAATCTACTGATGATGAGGTATACATATACATATATATATATATTACATATTTTGAGAATCCAATCTCTTTAGACATGATATATAAAACGGTTTTACCCAGCCAAGCCCCTAAACTGGAGTGTTGAATTAAGTGTCGAATTAAGAGTTCACAACTCGTAATTCATTTTACGCATATTCATTCACGGGTATTTGTAGAACCCGTTAATAAACCCTTGCTTTTAATCGGCACATATGCATTATTATATGACCTGAACACCTGGATTTGATACACAGTTGTGTAGTGCAATTTTGTCGTTATTAGCTCTACTGGCCAAGGGCCAGCAGAGCTTATGGGATCGTGTGTTGTCCGTCTTCCGTCGTCTGTCCGTTAACTTTTCTTCAAACGACTTCTCCTCAGAAACCGCTTGGCTAATTTTGACCAAACTTCACATGGATGATCCTTAGATGAATGCTTTTTAGATTTGTTCAAATTAGGTCAGCGCTGTATCCAAGATGGCTGCCATTACCATATTAATATTTTGCATTTGCTATAAGCTTGTGGCCCTCTACCAAGTTTGTTCAAATGGTGACCCAGGGGTCACATTTGGCCCCACCCCGGGGGGTCACAGTCTTACATATAGGCTTGTATAGGGAAAAACTGAAAAAAATCTTCTTCTCTGGAACCACATGGCACAGAGCTCTCATGTATTACATGTAGCATCAGCTTATGGTCCTCTACTAAGTTTGTTCAAATGGTGACCCTGGGGTCAAATTTGTCCCCGCCTCGAGGGTCACAGTTTTACATAGACTTATATAGGATTTTTTTTTTTTAAATCTTCTTCTCGGAATCTACAAGAGCCAGACGTTTGATATTTTACATTTATTATAAGCTTACGGTCCTTTACCAAGTTTGTTCAAATGGTGACCCTGGGGTCACATTTGGCCCCGCCCCAAGGGTCACATGTTTTACATAGACATGTATAGGGAAAAACTTAAAAAATCTTCTTCTCTGAAGCTGCAAGAGCCAGAGGTTTAATATATTGCTGTTGCTATAAGCTTATGGTCCTTTACCAATTTTGTTCAAATGGTGACCCTGGGGTCACATCACATCTGGCCCCACCCCGGGGGTCACAGTTTTACATAAATGCTTGTACAGGGAAAAACTGAAAAAAATCTTCTTCTCTGGAACTGCAAGAGCAAGAGGTTTAATATTTTGCATTTGCTATAAGCTTATGGTCCTTTACCAAGTTTGTTCAAATGGTGACCCTCGGGTCACATTTGACCCCGCCCCAAGGGTCACATGTTTTACAAAGACATGTATACTGAAAAACTTAAAAAATCTTCTTCTCTGAAACTGCAAGAGCCGGAGGTTTAATATTTTGTATTTACTATAAGCTTATGGTCTTCTACCAAGTTTGTTCAAATGGTGACCTATTGGTCACATTTGGCCCCACCCTGGGGGTCACAGTTTTACTTAGGCTTGTACAGGCAAAATTTTAATTTATTTTTAAATTTGTTTAATTTGTTTATTTTATTTATTTTTTTCAATTTATTTATTTATTTATTTTTTTCCTTCATTTTTTTTTTCTTTTTTTTCTTTTCTTTTTTTAATTTTATTTTATTTATTTATTTATTTTGATTTTTTTTTGTTTTTGTTTTTTTTTGTTTTTTTTTTGTTTTAAATGTTTTTGTTTTTGTTTTAAATGTTGTTTTTTTTGTTTTGTTTTTAGCTCTATGTTGGACCAGTCGGACCAGTAACAGAGGAGTTATGGCTCTTGCTTTAGTTAAAAATGCTATCTTTTGCCTCGTTAATACGGTAGGGCCTTTATTTTTCATCTGACCTTTACCAAGCTTTACCAGATTCTTTAGTTATGGCCCTTGATTTAGTCAAAAAGTTGTTTTTTGCCCGAAACTTCCAATAAAACATAAATGGCAGTCACTCGCTTCATTGATGTTAGCCAGAAGAGCGTCCACAGGCCCTCTTGGGCCTCTTGTTGTTTTTTTGAATTATTTTTTTTCAATTTTTGATTTTTCAATTTTTGATTTTTTTTCTTTCTTTTTTCTTTTTTTATTGAATTTTTGTTTGAATATTTTTTTAGCTCTATGTTGCACCAGTCGGACCAGTAACAGAGGAGTTATGGCTCTTGATTTAGTTAAACATGCTATATTTTGCCTAGTTAATACGGTAGGGCCTTCATTTTTCATCTGATCTTTGCCAAACTTTACCAGATTCTTTAGTTATGGCCCTTGATTTAGTTTAAAAGCTGTTTTTTGCCCAAAACTTTCAAAAAAACGTAAATGGCAGTCACTCACTTCATTGATGTTATAAGAGCCGTGTTAGCCAGTAGAGCGTCCACAGGCCCTCTTGGGCCTCTTGTTTTTGGAGGGTTAGTTTCTTAAACCAACCAATCTATTGTTTGGGGCGCTTGTTTCAGCCAAAGGTTTTTTGGACTTTTAAGATAAAATTAATCTACTAACTAAATAAGTTGTATATTAGTGAAACAGACATTTTTAGTGGTAAATAAAAATACCTTATTTTTCAAAATCGGTTGAGAAATAAAAAATGTATGTGTGAAAGCTGTTTTTGATGTGTCGTTTTCAATGCAAAATGCTGCTGCATGAAAAATTTGAAAAATACTTTTCTTTTAGAAATCTTATCCAAAAATGGTTTTAAATTGTTGGATATTAGTAAATTAAGACACCCTGAAAGTTTTATAACAAAATATGAAGGATTACTGAAGTTACTCAAAATTTCGTAATTTTCTGCTGTCCCACCACCAAGGAATTTACATAGAAAAAGCCCCTTCAAAAAGTCATTTTGGCTGTAAAATATTTATTTCTTAGCCGATTTTCAAAAGTAAAGTAGTTTTATTTACCACTAAAAATGCCAGTTATAATGGTATGTAATTGATGTACTTATTACTTAATTTGCTGAAGCTACTGCAGAAAAACCTTTGGCTGAAACAAGCGCCCTAAACAATAGGTGTAGAAATACTCTCATGAGGATTATGTTACTGAACAGACAAAATTACCGCCAACTTTCCCCTTCTAGTTAAATAATGCATTATACAATACGACTGGATTTCCAAACAGTCCTAACATAACTACACAGCGTTTTTTTTCCTTCTTTGGATGGGTCCGGTAAACCCAATTTTGAGTAAAAAAAAAAAAAGAAGAAAATTCCCAGTTCCAGATTTTTCTTTCCAAAATTGCAAAATGTTTTAGAATAATCTTCTTAATAAAGTTTTTTACCAGGGTTTTCGACGTTTCTTCTGCTTTTCTGTGTAAATTGAACAAAATACAAAAACAATTTTTTTTCCCAATTCTGAGAAAAAATGTGCTTTTTTTCCCAATTTTGAGAAAAAACGCCTGTTTTTTCCCAATTTGACCGGTCACGGACCCATTCCCAAAATGGTGAAAAAAAACGCTGCTACATTATGTAAATTAAATAAGCTGTTGAAGTAGTAGTCATAGTTAAATTACGGCTGGCTTTAAATTTAATCATCTCGTATCAATAAATAATAATTCAGTGATTGTTTACATTATGTGATTTAGGTCTACATTTAAGTATTTCTAATTTTGTTTATATTATTACTATGTAATACCAACTACAGTTAGTAGTTGTTTAAAGGGACAATGGTCAATCCCTATATTTTGCCGAATGTCTTCAGTACAACATGTACAATAAACACCAACACAAAACTTGTATCAAGTTCTTCACATATAGTTACAATAGCTTCTCGTTCACCCGTCTTCATCATGACACCGCGTATGTAAACGTGGAAGCATGGCTCCATCGTAAATGGAGTGTCTACTATAGAATTTGCAGCAACTCTAAAGGTTAGAAGGTTCTAGGCCCATTCTCCATATTTTATCTTGATGTAAATGGAGGATGAGTCTGGCATGTTCATTCCTGTTATGCGCCATATAACCTTTCATGTGTTGGTGCGCCGTAAAACCCAAATCAATCAATCACCCGTCGAGCGTCCCGATGTCTTTGATATTTCAGATGATATTTCCCTTGTCTTTGATATTTCAGATGATATTTCCCTTGTCTTTGACATTTCAGATGACATTCCCCTTGTCTTTGATATTTCAGATGACATTCCCCTTGTCTTTGATATTTCAGATGACATTCCCCCTGTCTTTGATATTTCAGATGACATTCCCCTTGTCTTTGATATTTCAGATGACATTTCCCTTGTCTTTGATATTTCAGATGACATTCCCCCTGTCTTTGATATTTCAGATGTTATTTCCCTTGTCTTTGACATTTCAGATGACATTCCCCTTGTCTTTGGCATTTCAGATGACATTCCCCTTGTCTTTGATATTTCAGATGACATTCCCCTTGTCTTTGATATTTCAGATGACATTCCCCTTGTCTTTGATATTTCAGATGACATTCCCCTTGTCTTTGATATTTCAGATGACATTCCCTTGTCTTTGATATTTCAGATGACATTCCCCTTGTCTTTGATACTTATGTTGACTTTTCCCTTTTCTTTGATATTTCAGATTGCGCTACGACTACACAACACCACGCTAGCCGGTAGGAAGATAAACGTGGAGTTTACTTCCAGTGGAAAAGGGACGGACAAGCGAATGGCGAGCTTGAAAGAGAAGAATGATAAACTGGCAAAGTTCAAGATGCCATTTGACACGTAGATGATGATACATGTACTAGTTTTCGAGAATGATTATAAATCAAAGGAACTGGATAAAAAGATTTAAGATTCTTCACCATATCGCATAACAGTTTTCGGTACAAGATGGAAAACAAACTAAAAATATGCTGCGGGGCGAAACGAATTTTGGAGTTGTTTTATTAAAGGGACAATCATGGTCAATTCTGATATCTTTCGCTAAATATCTTATATTTTCATGCTGTTGGTTTACCAAGAAATGTTTATTTCTCTTTGAAAATAATTGTTTGGAACAGGAAATAGAATTTACTTAAAATATTCATATACACATATATGTATTTTTAAATTATTATTAGAATTATGGAGATGTTGGGTCGTTTTGAAGCATGAAAGTGTGACGAGATTGCCTTGTAGCAATTCTGTCCCTTTAATATGCCATGAATGATAGTCATGTAGAAGTTGTGTCCTTTTAATATGCCATGAATGAGGATAAAGAGGGTGTCCCATTAAATATCCCAGGATAGTAGGACAAACTTGATTGTGGAGTAGCCAATGACATTTTACATTTAGCGATTTAGTCCATTTAATCTGTAAACCATCTCGCCTCTCACTGCTGCGGGTTCGAATCCCACTGGGAGCTTAACTTGAGAGGAAGTGTCGATTCTTATGGATAGAGGTGTACAATACTGGTTGTACCCAGGAAAAGTGGGTGGTCTGCCTCCACCACAAAAAATAGACCGTCATATATAACCTTATATGTGTTGAAAATTCGTAAAACACCATACATACAAACAAACAAACCATTTAATATGTCATGATCATGATGATAGTGACACTTTGCGTTTTAATAGTGATTGTGTCATTTTAAATACCAAGGTCATAATGGTTTATTATCATAAACAGAGATTTGGTAATTTAATGTAGCAGTTTACATCCATGTATGCATATGAGATTGTCCAGGTGAATTGATCCTGACAACTGCTTGGAAGAGTTTCTACCATAGAGCATCCCTTTGATCGAGGCTTTAGTGATAAATGGAATGTTTACAATTTAGAATTTGCAGCAGCTCTGCAGTTTTGCATGTGAGAAGGTTCTAGGACCAATCTTCATATTTTTATCTAGATGTAAATGGAGAGTGATCCTGGAATGTTCATTCCTGTTGGCGCCATATAACCTTTTTGGTGTTGGCATGCCGTAAAATCCAGTTCAACTTAACTACATTGACTGATCTGTATGAAACAGGAACGGGTTTGTATCATAGGCGTCTTGGGACCTCAAACCTTTTTTGCTTTGAACCCTCCCCGTATTTATTAGAAGTTCATGAGGTTGTATATTGGAATCAGTTTGTCTGTCTGTCTGTAGCCATATCACTTTTAGTGCAGTACCTTGAAAAATAAAATCCTGGACATTCTTGAAACTTTAAATACTCCACTTTGGCCAGAAGACACCCATATTTATTTTGGGGTCATTAGGTCAAAGTTACGGGTCAGTGTGATTCGATCATGAAAATCTCTTCTGCACGATAACCTCAAAGATGTTAGTCATACATGTACATCCTTGAAACATTTTGAACACCTATTGCTTTTTGGATGAGGTCTAACATCAAGGTCACCATGAAAAACACTCAACTCTTGTATCAAGTATAAGCATAGCTGGTCTTAACTACGCAGGATGCAATGACTCGCTGTTCAAAGCTTCACAAGATGTTACGAATCTAGCTTGATTATATTGGCAAATTAATGGCATGTTTATAAATATTTTCTGCAACAAACTTGTTCAATTCAAGTCTTAGCAATATAAGAAGGTGCTTATTATTATAACATAATTTTTTGAGTTGTGACTTTCATTTATCTTTTTTCCTCAGTTATGTTGTCTGCATTGTTGTTCTGTTTTATTTACTGTAGTTAGATGTTAAATAGGTATATATGGTAAACTTGATTCTTAAAACGTGTGGCTTTAAAGAATTTTTAACTAGGTAACCCACCAAAAAACGGCAAAATTACACTACAAAACCATTTACCACCGTTTACCTCTGTCCTAGTGTTCAG
This sequence comes from Cyrtodaria siliqua, assembly GCA_037043455.1. NCBI lineage: Eukaryota > Metazoa > Mollusca > Bivalvia > Adapedonta > Hiatellidae > Cyrtodaria > Cyrtodaria siliqua. Next base: position 97,201 of record JAWPHD010007656.1, read on the forward strand.
GTCATATAATAATGTATATGTGCTGATTAAATGAACAGGATTTTTCATTGGTTCTTAAAATACCCGTGATTGAATATGTGTAAAGTGAATAATGAGTTGGTAACTCTAAATTCAACGCTCCAGATTTGGGGTTTGGCCAGGCTGGTTAAAGCTGTTTATAATGTCTTTTGTTTCTTAAATGCCCCGTGTGGTTTCCGCGGGCCCCTGTTTGGTCAGGGGGCAAATAATAGGGCCACTGCAGATCCCTTAGGAGGGGTAGGCAGTGGGGTAGAATCCCCCCAAATTCATGTTCATTTTATCATTTTTTGTTAATGTTCATTAAAGGTCTTCATCATGATCCCTGCATTGTTTCAGGTGCTATCTCGCTCGCATCAAAAGAGCAGTGGCAGAAAAACAATAACGTGGCTCCAGCGTAAATGGAGTTTCTACGATAGAATTTGCAGCAACTCTGCAGTTCAGGGTGAGAAGGTTCTAGGCCCATTTTCCATATTTTATCTCGATGTACATGGAAGATGAGCCTGGCATGTTCATGCCTGTTAGGCGCCATATAACCTTTTCATGTGTTGGTGCGCCTTAAAACCCCAATTCAATTCAGAAATGGTGTACATACGTTGTAAAGTTTGACTGTTGTTGGCAGGATAGCTACTTTATGCTGCAATTTGAATATTTACAAATCATACTTCCTAGATTTATTTATTTAACATTTTCCTTGTTGTTGAAGACCATGCATTGTTATACGCTGCCTCCGAAAAAATGGGCGCTGTATTAAGAAGAATCATCTAGTACAGCCAATTCAATTCAATTCAGTTAAACTATTTCTAGGCTTTTGTGCCAATTGCGATGAAACTTCACACATGTCATTACTACTACCTTAAGGTGTGCATACTCGGAATGAATTCGAGACCGAGTTATGTTATGTTCTGTTCCTTTGAACTCGCTATATCTATGAAAATAAGTTTGTATGCTCAACTCGTAGGCCTTTGTGCAAAGTTAACAGACCTTGAGCAAGGGTTGTAATCACATTATGTGTTGGTTCAGTAAAAACTACGACAATAAAAACTTTTTTATTCCTCACGGGATTGTGATTGGCCCTTTGTCCGTCACACTTTCTTGTGGCCACAGCTAGTCATTGAGTTCTCAAGGGATTCAATTCATATTTGGTAGGATTTTGTGCCATCATGTAACTGCAGTTCAGGGTGAGAAGGTTCTAGGCCTGTTCTCCATATTTTATCTCAATGTACATGGAGAATGAGCCTGGCATGTTCATTCCTGTTAGGCGCCATATAACCTTTCATGTGTTGGTGCGCCTTAAAACCCCAATTCAATTCAATTCAAGTGAAGGTGACTATTTATAGTCTAATAATTGTCTTATTGTACGGTAAAGTTTTATCTATAGTGCAAATCTTATGATCATTCAGCAGTTATTACCAAAATAACCCCATTAATACATATTTTATGAAACAAGTTGTTCATCTTTGCATTTATGGATTGTATTGTATAAGAACATGTCTTTCAAATTTTGTGCTAATTTTTTGTTCCTACAACTACAATGTAGTAATGTTACTTGACCAAGTATGTGTGTGTTGTGCTTGCAAGCTGCAATGGATATACACAGGCAGTTTTTCAATTCACGTTTATCTGTTGAAATTACAATGATGAAAATATGTCGTGAAAATCTTGCAGTAGAGTGTTTCAAGGTCTTTTTTCCATGTGAATATCACTGGATTGAGAGTTTCACTGACTTTGTTTGATGTGGAATATCACATGGATTGAGTGCTTCAAGGTCTTTGTGCCCCAAGTGGTTCCCGGGGGCCCCGTTTGGCCGATGCAGATCCCTTTGGAGGGGTAGGCAGAGGGGTAGAATCCCCCCAAATTCATGTTCATTTTATCATTAGCTCTACTGGCCGAAGGCCAGCAGAGCTTATGGGATGGCGAGTTGTCTCGTCCGTAGTCCGTCCGTCGTCCGTCCGTCTGTTAACTTTTGCCTTGTGAACACTCTAGGGCCTTCATTATTAATCGAATCTTTTACGAAACTTTGGCCAGTGTCTTTATATCAATGAAAGCTCGGACAAGTTCGAAAACCAGCTGGATCGGATAAATTTCACTGGAGTTTATGGCCCTTGTTTGCTGAAAAATGCCATATTAAGCCTTCGTGAACACTCTAGCACCTTCATTTATTATTTGATCTTTACCAAACTTGCACAGATTGTTAATATCAATGAAAGCTCGGACAAGTTCGAAAACCAGCCAAATCGGAATCAGTAACACCGGAGTTATGGCCCTTGTTTTTTCTGAAAAATTGCTGTTTTCTGCCTTGGTGAACGCTCATAACACCTTCATTTATTATTTGATCGTTACCAAACTTGCACAGATTGTTAATAACAATGATAGCTTGGACAAGTTTGAAAATCAGTTAAATTGGGGTCAGTAACACCAGAGTTATAGGCCCTTGTTTTTTTTCCTAAAAAACGCAATTTTCTGCCTTGTGAACACTTATAGCACATTCATTTTATTATTTGATCTTTACCAAACTTGCACAGATTGTTAATATCAATGAAAGCTCTGACATGTTCGAAAAACCAGCTAAATCGGATCAGTAACACCAGGAGTTATGGCCCTTGTTTTTTCTAAAAAATACTATTTTTCCTGCCTTGTGAACACTCTAGGGCCTTCAGTATTAATCGGACCTTTACTTAACTTTGCCAGTGTCTTTATATCAATGAAAGCTCGGGACAAGTTCGAAAACCGGCAAAGTTCTCGAAATAATACATTTCACCGGAGTTATGGCCCTTGTTTTGCTCTGAAAAATGCCATATTAAGCCATTGTGAAACACTCTAGACACCTTCATTTAATTATTTGAACTTTTATCAAACCTTGCACACATTGTTAATATCAATGAAAACTCGGACAAGTTTGAAAACCAGCTAGATCGGACCATTAACAGCGGAATTATTGCCCTTTGATTTAGTTAAAAAATGCTATATTTTGCTCATTAAGACGATATGGCCTTCATCTTTCATCCAATCTTTACCAAACTTTACGAGATTGTTTATATAAATGAAAGCTCAGACAAGTTCGAAAACCAGCTAGATCGAAACATTAACTTGATTTAGTTAAAAATGCTATATTTTGAATCGTTGACGATAGGGCCTTTATCTTTCATACAATCATTACAAAACTTTACCAGATTGTTTATATGAATGAAAGCTCGGACAAGTTCAAAGAGCAGCCAGATCTGACCAGTAACGGCGGAGTTATGGCCCTTGATAAGGTTAAAAATGCTATATTTTACCTCGTTAATTCGATAGGGCCTTCATCTTTCATCTGATATTTACAAAACTTTACCTGATTGTTTATATCAATGACAGCTCAGATAACTTCGAAAACCAGTAACAGATGAGTTATGGCCCTTGATTTAGTTGAAAATGCTATATTTTGCCTCGTTAAGATGATAGGTGCTTCTTTTTTCATGCAATCTTTATGAAAATTTAGTAGATTGTAAATATCAATGAAAGCTCGGTCAAGTTCGAAAACCAGCCAGATTGGACCAGTAACAGTGGAGTTATGGCCCTTGCTTTAGTTAAAAATTCTATATTTTGCCTCAAGACGTTAGTTCCTTTATCTTTCATCCGATCTTTAAGAAACTTTACCAGATTGTTATTATCAATGAAAGCTTGGACAAGTTCGAAAACCATCCAGATTGGACTATTTACATCGGAGTCATGGCCCTTGATTTTCTGAAATATGCTATATCTTGGCCTCATTAAGACAAAAGAGCCTTCATTTGGCCGGATTTCATTGAAACTTTGCAGGGATGATCAGTACCAAGCCTAGTTGTACATAGTCACCGTGTTCCAGTTGAATGATTTTGGCAGAGTTATAGCCCTTTAAAGGTTTTAATACACAAACTTTGTTCCGACTAGTTGTCCTGAACCCCTAGCCGGATTTAAACGAAGCTTTTTAGGGATGATCAATTCCATGTCTAGTTGTGCAAATCATTGCCGTATGCTGGTTGAATGATTTTTTTGGCAGAATTATGGCCGTTTAAAGGTTTTATTACACAAACTTTGTCTGATCTACTTCTCCTGAACCCCTCGCCAGATTTCAATGAAAATTTGCAGGGATGATCAGCACCAAGCGTAGTTGTGCATGTCATCGTCACGTTCCGGTTTACATATATTTGGCAGAGTTATGGCCCTTTAAAGGATTTTGATACCACAATTTTTTTCCGGGCTAGTTCTCCTGAACCCCTGGCTGGATATAGACGAAACTTGACAAGGATGATCAGTATCAAGCCTAGTTGTGCGTATTTTCGCCCTATTTCGGTTGAATGATTTTAGGCAGAGTTGTGACCCTTTAAATGTTTTAATACACAAACTTTGTCCAGATTAGTCTCTTCTGAACTCTTTGCCAGATTTCAGTGAATCTTGGCGAGAATGATCAGTACTAAGCTTAGTTGCACCTGTCTTTGCCATGTTCTGGTTGAATGATTTTTGAAAGACTTATGGTCCCTTCTACATAAACTTTATCTTGAGCCAGTAGAGCGTCCACAGGCCCTCTTGGGCCTCTTGTTTTTTGTTCACGTTCATTAAAGGTCTTCATCATGATCCCTGCATTGTTTCAGGTGCCATCCCGCTCACATCAAAAGAGCAGTGGCAGAAAAATAATAAACGTGGCTCCAGCATAAATGGAGTTTCTACGATAGAATTTGCAGCAACTCTGCAGTTCAGGGTGAGAAGGTTCTAGGCCCATTTCCATATTTTATCTCGATGTACATGGAGGATGAGCTCGGAGGATGAGCCTGACATGTTCATGCCTGTTAGGTGCCATATAACCTTTCATGTGTTGGTGCACCTTAAAACCCAATTCAATTCATGTGAATATCACATAGATTCAGTGCTTCAAGGTCTTTGTTTCATGTGATTATCACATGGATTGAGTACTTCAGTGTCTTTTTTTTTATGTGAATATCACATGGATTGAGTGTTTCAATGTCTTTGTTTCTTGTGAATATCACATGGATTGAATGCTTCAGGGTCTTTGTTTCATGTGAATATCACATGGATTGAATGCTTCAGTGTCTTTGTTTCAAGTGAATAGCACATGGATTGAGTGCTTCAAGGTCTTTGTCAGAAGTGAATATCACATGGATTTGTTTTGAATTTTACATGGAAGCCCTCACAAGAACTGCATGTGAGGACAAATTGCCTGTGTTATTTGCTGATATATTACATGGAAACTGTGTTGTAGCAGTAGTATTGCCTGTGTTTAATACTTGCTGATATATTAAATGAAAACTGTGTTGTACCATTAGCAGAGGAGGAAGGAGGTATTTGCAACAATTTATAATCGTAAGAATTTGTGAAAATTAAAATGCATATCTGAGATTGATGTTTATTTATTTTTTGTCATACTTTATCACAGCTGTATCTCAAAACTCCAATAGCACAAATAGACATTGGCTTAAACATATTAAAGTAGATTTCACTTGTACAAATATTGATGATTTTGTCCAGAAACTGAATGAGAATCTATTGAATTTGATTGAGCATCTGACCTTTTCGTGAAATTTATCTTTGTATTTTATGAAGTAAATTTCGATCTTTGGTGTTTCATGGGACATGCTGGAATGTTACCAATCTCAATAAAATCATATCGTAATTATGCTTTGATACTCTCTGCTATAGGATCCGACCACACTCCTTTGTAGGTCACGTCAGATCGACCTTCCATCTAATCAATATTCATCAGAATATCAACCAAATTCAATGAAATCACGCATTTCATATGCACGTTCGTGTGAACTGAACAAACAAAATCCACATAAAACACATAGATCTATATTCGAATAAAGATAGTCTTCATGTCTTATTGCTGTGGATTGCACGATAAATTCAAAGAAATGCACGAAATGGCATGTTTTATATCAAGATACGAAGAAAATAATGGGCACCGACATGTGAAAGAATATATTCCACCGAAATTATTACGACATTAGTACTCTAAATAGTAAGGCATAGTACATCTGGTCCGCTTAGCTCAGTTGATAGCATACACGCAAGTGTAATTTTAGTGTGGGTTCAAACCCACGAATTGGTAAAAATATTTTGTACAGCTGTTAAATTTCGTTTTTCAGTATATATTCAATGATGGTTGGTGTATTATGTTTGTCAGCACAATTATTTTGTGTTTTATGAGCTAAAAGTTACGGGCATTGTCTCTTTCAATACCTAGCCTATACTGCTCCACAGCGTTTTACTGAAACCCGACATGAGCAGTGAAGCAGTCTATAAGGAGCAATTCTGCATGCTAAAATCTGATTGGCTAATCGTAAGGTCAATCTGACGTGACGTGCAATGGAGTGTAGTCAGATCCTTGTAGTGTAGAGTATCGTAGCTAGCGTGATAAAGGGTCTGATTATAATGAGATTGGAATTTTACTGGACGTGCATTTATTTTGTAGTAAATTGTTTTGATTTGCCAACCTATTAAGACGGTAGTATATCACTTAGACATACATTTTTATTGGTAAATAAAAATACATTAATTTTCTAAAACATTTTCTAAAACGAAACATTTTAATCCCACTGAGAGCTCGACTTGTCAAGTGAGAACGTGTCGATCCTTATGGATGGCGGGCGGTATACACAGGAGTACGTACTCGTTCTACCCAAGGAAAATGAGGGGATTTGCCTTGACCACAAAAATTCCGAGCGTTATACATGTACCGGTATATGGCCTTTAAATACATCTGCTAAAATCGATGTACAACACCAAACAAAAACAGGAGGTTTTTTTCAGTGAAAAATTCTACTTCATCAAACTTAAAAAAAGGTTGTTTTTTTTAGATTTTCTAAATTGTTGAATAAATCTAAATTAAGAGAACAATTTTAATTTTCGCTGCCACGTCAACAAAGAGTTTGATAGGAAGATTGCTATCAGAAAGTATTTTGGCAGTAAAATATTAATTTCTCAAGCTTCTTAGTGATATATAATTCATATACCCAAGTAATGCAGTAGTGCAAAATTGTGCATGAAATGCTAAAAATGCTTTGGCCGAAACAAGCATCCCAAACAGTAGGCCAAATATTGCAAAACTGCCATGTTGCAAACACTATGCGGAAGACTGCAGTGGATTATGGACACCTTGGCGAAATGTTATTCACTGAATTGCATGTTGTTTAACGGCTCATCAACACAGTATAGGTTATTTAGAGGCGCCCCCGAGAGAGGGGAAGGATACATAGGAGTCCAGGAACAGCGCCCTACTCTTATTATCGAATAGATTCCTATGGTTCTGCTCGGAGGATAGACCGATACACGGGACCGTCCGGTTTACGTCCCCATCCGACAGATGAGGCTATGGGAAAGTGTCTTGCCCAAGAACACGCCGATCAAACTCAGTGGCACCACGGAGGATTGAACCCGGGGCCTCCGGTTACAAACCGCCGCGCTACTGACTGCGCCACGCCAGCCCTCTTTATTCACTGAAGGTATTCATCAATGAGCAATGGTTTTGCAAACAGGATGCAAAATCAGAAGTTTCAGCTGCATTCATTTTTGTATACATGTTGGTCATAAAAGTAGTAGGAAACTGAACAAATATATCTGTTTCATTTGCAACAAACGGTCAGTGATATAATCGTTGAAATATAAATGTAGATAGAAAAATGTAGTTCCCTTCATTGATTATAAAAAAATTGTGTTCATGCGTATTATTAGCTCTACAGTCAGGCCAGCAGAGCTTATGGGATGCTGAGTCGTCCGTCGTTAACTTTTGTCTTGTTAAGACGATGGGGCCTTCATTTTCCATCATTCACTAGCCAGATTGGCCCAATAACAGCGGAGTTGTGGACCTTTATTTAGTTAAAATTGCTATATTTTACCTCGTTAAGACGATGGGGCATTTTCTTTTCATCCGATCTTTACAAAAACTTTACCAGATTGTTAATATCGATGAAAGCTTGTAAACGTTTGAAAACCAGCTAGATCGGACCAGTAACAGCAGAGTTATTGCCCTTGATTTAGTTAAAAATGCTATATTTTGCCTCAAGACGATAGGGACTTCATTTTTCCATCCGATCTTTACCAAACTTTATCAGATTGTTAATATCAATGAAAGCTAAGACAAGTTTAAAAACCAGCCAGATCGGACTAGTAACAGTGGAGTTATGGCCCTTGATTTGTTAAAAATGAGATATTTTGCCTCAAGAAGATAGGGCCTTTATTTTTCAACCGATCTTTACCAAGCTTTACTAGATAGTTACTATCAATGAAAAACTCAGACAAGTTCGTAAACCAGCCAGATCGAAAAAGTAACAGCAGAGTTATGGCCCTTGATTTAGTTAAAAATGCTCTATTTTGCCTTAAGACGATAGGGCCTTGATTTTTCATCCGATCTTTACCAAACTTTACCAGATTGTTAATATCAATGAAGCTTGGACAATTCCGAAAACCAGCCAGATTGGACCATTTACACCGGAGTTATGGCCCATGGTTTAGTTAAAAATCATATATTTTACCTTGTTAAGACGATAGGGCCTTCATTTTCTATCCGATCTTTACCAAACTTTACCAGATAGTTAATATCAATGAAAGCTCGGACAAGTTTAATACAAACTTTGTCCTGACGAGTTCTCCTGAACACCTGGCTGGACTTAAAAGAAACTTTTTAGGGATGATCAGTTCCAGGTCTAGTTGTGCATGTTTTCGCCGTGTTCCGGATGACTGATTTTTGGCAGAGTTATGGCCCTTTAAAGGTTTTTATACCCAAACTTTGAATGGACTAGTTCTCCCGAACCCGCGCCGGATTTCAGGGACTTGGCAGGGATGATCAGTACCAAGCCTACTTGTGATATCATCGTGTTCCGGTTTATAGATTTTTGGTGGAGTTATGGCCCTTTCAAGGTTTTTGATACACAAACATTAACCGGGCTAGTTCTCCTGAACCCCTGGCCGGATTTTAAGGAAACTTGACAAGGATGATCAGTATCAAGCCTAGGTGTGCATATCATCGCCATATTCTGGTTGAATGATTTTTGGCAGAGTTGTGAACCTTTAAAGGTTTTAATACATAAACTTTGTTCAGATTAGTCTCTTCTGAACTCCTTGCCAGATTTCAACGAATCTTGGCGGAGATGATCAGTACCAAGCCTAGTTGCACCTGTCCTTTGCCGTGTTCTGGTTGAATGAATTTTGGCACTATTAAGGTTTTAATACAACCGGTGTCCTAACTAATTCTCCTGATCCCCTGGCCAGATTTCAACAAATCTTGGCAGGGATGATCAGTACCAATCCTAGTTGTGCATTTCATTGCCATGTTCCACTGAACGAATTTTGGCAGAGTTGTGACCCCTTAAAGGTTTTAATACAAAACCTTGTACAGACTAGTTCTCCTGAACTTCTGGCCAGATTTCAGCGAAACTTGGCAGGGATGATTAGTACCAAGCCTAGTTGCGTCTATCATCGCCATGTTCCGGTTAAATGATTTTTGACAGAAGTTATGTCCCCTTGTACATAAACTTTATCTTTAGCCATGCAGTAGAGCGTCCACAGGCCCTCTATTTTTTCTCCATTTTTGCCAAATTTTAGGTTATTCGGAGTTACATATCAAGGGGATAAAAAACTGTACTTAAGTATTTCTGAATATATTTAAATGGAACTTCTAATATACAATGTTACACGTTTATCTAGTCACTGCTACCCTTTTATAATAAACTCAAACTGTTCAATACACACATGATCTATAGTGACATATGCTTGAGTATTAATCAACTCACATACTTACCAAGTTTGTGTTAATTATTCAGGGGTAGTAGTGACTAGATAAAAGTATTAAAACTGGAAGTTACATCTTCATCTGTTCAGCTTTATTTGAGTGTGTGTTTTTTAAATGATAATACATGAGGGGCATCACCCTTAAAAAAAATATTCATGAAGGCGCTGCAGTATTTATTGTGTAATTAAGACTCTTGTCAAATAAAATCACAAACTATTATGTTATTTCTTTGTTGAAATATTGTTACCAGTCATTTAATAAGATTTTCAAAGTGTTAGAATAAAATTTTCTTTGATTACAAGTTCTAATGGTCAGAAATCTTGTTAGATTTCCAACTTTAAACCATATTTCCCCGCAAATTGCCCCGAGTGGTTTCGGGGGCCCCGTTTGGTTAGAGGGGAAGGCAGAGGGGTAGAACCCCCCACCCCCAAATTCATGCTCATTTTATCATTTGTTGTTCATGCTCATTAAAGGTCTTCATCATGACCCCTGCATGCTTTCAGGTGCCATCTCGTTCACATCACTAAGAGCAGTGGCAGAAAAACAATAAATGTGGCTCCAGCGTAAATGGAGTGTCTACAATAGAATTTGCAGCAACTCTGCAGTTCAGGGTGAGAAGGTTCAAGGCCCGTTAGCCATATTTTATCTCGATGTACATGGAGGATGAGCCTGGCATGTTCATTCCTGTTAGGCGCCATATAACCTTTCATGTGTTGGTGCGCCTTAAAACCCCAATTCAATTCAATTCCCCTCAAATTGAAAAAATCCCTTTTTTAAAATGTGTTACATATTAAGGGATAAACCACATTTTATGCCGTCCCTCTAGATTTAATTCTTCCGACCTTACTATGAAGTTTCATGAGTGAAATGTTTAACGGTTCATAAACACATACAATACTATAGGTTATTTGAAGCTGCCCAGAGAGAAGGGAAAGAGGAAATGCTGTCCTACTCTTACTTAATTTATCTAATACATTCTTATGGTTCTTTAACAAGCTTGGCAAATAGACTCCAATACACAGGACTGCCTGGATGACAAGGCTAAGGAAAGTGTCTTGCCTAAGGACATACTGAAGTAAATGAATCCATAAAGGCTCGAATCCGTAATCTCTGGAAACATGCTATCCACGGGGCCACTCTGGGTTATAAAATGAAATGTTATGCTATGACGGGTTATAAAATGAAATTGTATGCTGTAGCTGTTATTCAGTTGAATGAGTTTAAACTTAACCTTGCAAATTTGCAAAGGTACAAACCTATTGCAAATGTATTAGGAAATGGTTTATCAAGTTCAGTCCCCGGCGGGGTCGCATCAAAGACTTTATAATTGTATAACTGGTAGCTCGCAAAGCAAATAAAGGGTAAAACTAGGATTGGTTGGCCCGTTGTCGGTTTAATGTGCCTGTGGGATTTTCATGTTGTGTGTCTACCTCGTGGTATTCCACCGTCGCAGCACTACAGAATCGAGTATAGAGCTCACATAGATCTACAAGTAGATGCCGTTGTGATGTGACTGAAAGATTGTTAAAAACGTCTACTAATACTAACCTATATGCATCAGTATTAAATACATATCTTTCAATGTAATAAAAACATAAAAAATGAGGCGGATGATGGTAATGATGATGTGATGATGATTCGAGTGAAATTAACGATGTGGACGATGTTAATATTTTGGTGTGGGAATACTACCAAACCATACAAATTCAAGATGGCGTCGATGCTGCTGAGGTAAATATGTTTGGGTTGCATATTATCACTTTTTTTTCACTGCACATTTACAATGACATTTAAAATTGAACACAATTACAGAAAACAATGGTAGTAATCAGTGCAGCACAAGTGATTACTAAGTTATTGATTAATTATCTGTTAAACATTGTTATTCGTTCTGTCCTTGAAAAGTAAAGATTCGGCCTTGACCTTTCTGTTACTTTTCTTTCAAGTTTTTTGACTCTTTTAACCTAAATAAAGCAATTTAGAGTAAATTTTTGAAGTGAATTTAAATATAAAACATTATTGGCATATCTACCAATTTATTAAAGGCTGTGTATTCCAGTCAGTCCTTATTTGATAGTATGCGACGTTCAGGACTACGCAGCATTACCTTCTCTCTCGAGTGGTTCTAAATTACCTATTAAGTTGTTGATTATCTGTTAAACAGCAGTTTAATTGCCACAATGAATAATACAGTACTACACTGTTAAGAGTAATTGATTGGATTAGTGTCCAAACTCGTTATCAGGGTTCACTGTTCAGACTAGAGGGTGACATTGGAGGCAAAGTCATCTTTTTCCACGTCGCTTCACTCATTTTTCAACTTAAAGCTAAGTGAAGTGAAACCAATCTTTTGAACTGTTGTGCGTGTCTCATACAGGCATAGACTTCACAGGAAAGAGCCCTGAGGCTGGGAATATATTAATTTCATTGATCAATTACAGTACTGAGTAGAAATCCCTTAAGTGCATGCTTGTTTGCTCATATGATTACAGTTATCCGTTACAAAGTAACATTTGTTAAAATCCATTTGATTGAAAAATCTGGTTGAAACGACAAGCCGGAGAGGTGATGAAATGATACTGGTCACCGAATAATGATTACATTGTATTTTCTTAATTTTTTGATAAGAAATACTTTTAGGCATTAAAAACATGTTAATGCAAGAACAAATTTCGTAATTGATAATATTACGATCGAATAACAATGAATTTTTCTGGCCGGAAAAGTTTGACCTTGTTTGAACCCTGCAACTTAAACTTTATATAATATGTGATGAGTCTCAGAGAAAAAGGTGTCGACACTTATGCAAAAAAAATTGTGTGTTTAGGGCAACGCTCTCAAAAAAGCTAGGTAGAGTAGGAATTTAGTTGTGTTTTTAGCTCTACTGGCCAAAGGCCAGCAGAGCTTTTGGGATGCCGAGTTGTCCGTCCGTCGTCCGTCCGTCGTCCGTTGTTAACTTTTGTCTCGTTAAGACGATAGGGCCTTCATTTTTCATCCGATCTTTACCAAACTTTAACAGGTTGTTAATATCAATGAAAGCTCGGATGAGTTCGAAAACCAGCCAGATCGGACAAGTAACAGCGGAGTTATGGCCCTTGATTTAGTTAATAATGCTATATTGCTAAATTTTGCCTCGTTAAGACGATTGGGCCTTCATTTTTCTTCCTATCTTTACCAAACTTTACCACATTGTTAATATCAATGAAAGCTCGGACAAGTTCGAAAACCAGGCAGATCGGACCAGTATTAGCGGAGTTGTAGCCCTTGATTTAGTTAAAAATGCTATATTTTGCATCGTTAAGACGATAGGGGCTTCATTGTTCATCCGATCTTTACCAATCTTTATCAGATTGTTAATGTCGTTGAAAGCTCGAACAAGTTTGAAAACCAGCCATATCGGACCAGTAACAGCGGCGAAGTTATGGCCCTTGATTTAGTTAAAAATGCTATATTTTGCCTCGTTAAGACGATAGGGGCTTCATTGTTCATCCGATCTTTACCAAACTTGATCAGATTGTTAATATCAATGAAAGCTTGGACAAGTTCAAAAACCAGCCATATCGGAATAGTAACCAGGGTTCGACACTAACGCTAGTCCGCTAGTCCTGTGCCCACCTGTTTTTCAGGAGGACTACCTAAAGTGAAAGTTGGCTAGTCCGTTGGACTAGTAATTTTTCGTGCCCCATTATAGATATTACGGCCGTAAAATACACATTCCTGATATAGGGCCGGGGTCACTCGATTAGGCGAAGTCGCTTAAAACGTCGCTATGATTTGGCTGACTTCGCTTTTCTATCCATGTGGGGCGAAATTTGAGTCGCCGTCATTTTCGGGTGATTTTCGGCAATTTCAAATGTGATTAACCTCATAATTAACAAAACCCTCTAAATTACAGGATCAGCTCGTGTTTCACAAGTACCTTATTTAACCCCATTACCAATAAATAACAACCCGACTCTTATCTAATCAGGGCAATAGCCTAGTTATCGATCATTATCGGTGTGCCTGAGGCGAGATGTGAATATAACCGACATGTTTGATCGTTAGACGATCACGTGATTAGATCATATGGGGATCAATCATCATGTGCGCATTCTATTTAAGTAAACCAATCAAAGCCGTCGTATTTTTCCGTTTGGTGAATAATTAAAAATCGTACTACAAACTACTACGCAAGGGCGGGGTTATAATTAGACGAGATACTTTGAAAATGATTTCTCCAGCGATAAATAAATTTAAAAGGCGGTTATAATTGTATGATTGACATCGGCACAGTGAGTTGCTAAGAATCTTTGCGGCGGTCGTCAATAAGCAAAAGCGCAAACTTCTATTGTGTGTTTTATCGATGGCTAATTAGGAAATAAAGAAATGTGTTTGGTATAAAGCGAGTTTGTTTGTGATTGCTCTATAGACGAGAGAAATCAACGGAAATGTATTGAATCCTACGATTAGTCATAGCCATTAATAACTTATCTATGTCTATGGATTAGCAGGGAGTAAGTATATAGGGAGGAGAAACGGATCGTTTTGCCGTTTTATGTTGTCGCACGTGTTTTACTACTGAGTGAAAATGACTACTTCCGGTTGTTTCGCGCGTGTGTGAAAAACAGCAAATTCTTATAAATCATTACACTTACAAACTCAATAAAGGTGCAAAATTTAAACATAAGTATTATTTAATCACATTGTGTCCTCTGATACAGAGCGTGTATTTGTTTGCATGTATAAAAGCACATTACCAGACGGTTCCACTAAAATTAAAAATGGTATGGAGCTATTGCAAACGAGATACAAAGTATGGGTTATATTAGGCATTATCAATAACAAAAAGTGAATAGTAGACATATTTATCTTTGTCAAGAAGGTAATTTCGTGATGTTGATTATAAAAGAAAGCCGTAAAAAAGAGGCTGTAAAAACTGCCTAATTTGCGAGGTTGGCTGAAATTTTAACTTTTCAAATTTAACGCGCTTATGATCGATTTACCTGTATCGATAAAATAGTAAATGGCGGCGTTCAAGCGCGACAGCATAAATCGATAAACTAGAGCGTTTATGAACCCGTTTCTCCTCCCTGTATACTTACTCCCTGGGATAAGGTAATGATTTTGTGTTTACTCAATGCGGGTATGACTGAAAAATAAGTTTGGGGTAATTGTCGAATAATTAGTATTTTTCAATAAAAATGAAACGAAGACCAGAATAATATTGCATTCGATCAACATTTGTCAAGTTGGTTAGGGTTGAAAATGCATCTTAATCTGATGAAAGTCTGCCTGGGGAGAAACCGAAAAAGAATTAATAAGTTTTACGATTTCAGTTGGTATCTTCAAGACGAAAAGGGTTTTTGGCACTGTTCACTTTGAAGTTTGTCTCCTGTTATACACCTGTTTTTTTTGTTGCTAAATACACCGTTTTTTGGAAGGACCATCTAGTTCTCAGGAGGACTACTAGATTTTTAAAGTCACTAGTCCTGCAGACTACCCGTTTAAAAAAGTTAGTGTCGAACCCTGGTAACAGCGGAGTTATGGCCCTTGATTTAGTTAAAATGCTATATTTTGCCTCGTTAAGACGATAGGGGCTTCATTGTTCATCCGATCTTTACCAAACTTGATCAGATTGTTAATATCAATGAAAGCTCAGACAAGTTCGAAAACCAGCCATATTGGACCAGTAACATCAGAGTTATGGCCCTTGATTTACTTCAAAATGATATATTTTGCCTCGTTAAGATGATAGCGCCTTCATTTTTCATCCGATCTTTACCAAACTTCATGAAATTGTTAATGTCTATGAAAGCTTGGTCGAGTTCTAAAACCAACCAGATCGGACCAGTAACAGCGGAGTTATGGCCTTTGATTTTGTTAAAAATGCTATAATATGCCTCGTCATACGATAGGGCCTTCATTTTGCATCTGATCTTTGCCAAACTTTACCAGATTTTACAACTGTCTTTTTTATATTATTATTAATTTTATTTTAATTATTATAAAAAAAAAAAATTATAATTTTTTTTTTTTTTATTTAATTATTATGTTGTTTTTTTTATAATTTTTTTTTTTTTTTTAAATTATTCCTTTTTTTTTCATATATATTTTTTTTTTTTTTTTTAGCTCTATGTTGGACCAGTCGGACCAGTAACAGAGGAGTTATGGCACTTGATTTAGTTAAAAATAAATGCTATATTTTGCCTCGTTAATACGGTATGGCCTTCATTTTTTATCTGATCTTTACCAAACTTTACCAGATTCTTTAGTTATGGCCCTTGATTTAGTCAAAAAGCTGTTTTTTTGCCCGAAACTTTTAAAAAAACGTAAATGGCAGTCACTCGCTTCATTGATGTTATAAGAGCCATGTTAGCCAGTAGAGCGTCCACAGGCCCTCTTGGGCCTCTTGTTTTTAAAGTCAATTCACAACATCTTCACTGGCTGGCATGCTACAGAAAGCTTTTAAACCCTTGATAATACTTGTCTGAGTGTATTTTAACCAAGAAGAAGAAATTTGGATGATAATCTACAAATAAGAATTAACTCCCTTTGAAATAGTACAAAATGCTGACGAATTACGAAGGTACGGTCAAAATTGGTTAAAACTTTAGGATCTGGGTTTTGCTAGGTAGGGTCAGGTTGCGCGAAACACAGATTTTTTTTTTAAGGCCTTAGCACGGATTTGAACCATGTCCAGACAAACAGCAATGTCTGGAGTGATGACAGTTATTATTGACAAAGAAATAATTGTAATGAGATCTATGCTAATGATGAAACCAGCCTTTTCTATTACAGGCTTTTTAATTCTAGTGTTTTTTTACTTTTGGGGGAAGGCGGTCGGGCCCTTTAGAGGGGGAAAAATTCGAAGTGAATTGGAAAAGGGGGAAGGGGAATTTCGACAATGTTAAAACAAAGAAGAAAGATAGTAGTTTTTTATATACATGAATTAAGTCGCAGTCTTTCATTTATTCCTAATTTTACATCAAGAACATGTTTGATGGACATGTTATGGGTGGGTGGACATGTTATGGGTGGTCAACTAAGTTTCGGGGGTGGGGGGGGGGGGGAATTTTTTTCGAAAAAAGGGAAATTATACTGATTCGCGCGTGGAATGGGGCCCAATTTCGCCCAAAAAAGCACTGAATTCCAAACAAAGCTTATTTTAAAAGTTGTGAAATCATTATTTTTCTTTTTGTAGAACACTGGGAAGACGGAGTCTGACTGCCAGTCTGGCTGCCAGACATACAGGCCTTCTCACCAAGTCAAGGTATGGAACTTGTAACAAAGTATTCTTCGAAATATCAATACATATATTTCTTTAAAGCATCATATCAGTGGAAATGCCTATAACTTAAAGCTTGTGACATGGCAGTCCCGCTTGAGTGTAATATTTTTTTTATTGAGAGACCGACTCCAACAATGTAAACAAAAAAACAAGTGGACATTTCTAAAGAATGTGTATGTGTGCTATCTAGATGTATGTGTATATTGTGTTTAAAATATACAACAGCATGTCATGTGATGACTTCCTTTATAATATTAAGAGGTCATGAAACAGCTTTCACAAAGTGAAGTTTGGGCTATATAGGAATCGCGTAACGTCGCGTCTCATGTAACACATTTTTGTCCCATCGCATCGCGTAACACATTTTTATTACAAGCATGCCTCAAACAGTTTGGAATGGGTTGTTCACAAGCTGCATAATACACATAACAGCTGATGACCTTATGTAACTCTACATTTATACCCATTGCTAATTTATAACAGAAGTATGGCCCTTTGTTGGACTAATTTAAGCAGGTGTATTCATCCCCATCAGTGATAGTTCTTGTTCAAACTGTTATTACCATTTTAGGCCATCCTTAAAAATATATTGTTTGCTGTTTCCCGACCCAGAATTTTATAAGTGGGTAGGTAGGTAGGTGATTTTTTTTTTGCCAATGACAGTAAAATAACGTAAGAAATTAAAGAAAAATATACTAAAAACAGTAAAAAAAAATTGTTAAAAAATTGCTATAAAAAGTTTTCGAGTAGGGCCCTTTTTGGTGGGTAGGTAGGGAAACGGCAAACCAACAATATTTTATGGTCGGCCTTAGCTTGACAATCTAATGGAATTAATCTGGTGGAGGTTAAAGTTTATATTTAAGCATACTGTATCTATATATATTTGTCAGTAAATTCAACATGCAGCAGTAACACATACAGGGCACGAAAATTTCACTCATCCGCTAGTCATGACAAGTGATCATTTATGCAGGACAAGTTGAAATTCAGATAAATTCTTTAACAATTTGTCGATTTGACCATTCAAATATTATGTACACGTAAGACAAGTAACTCAGAAATATATTTTCCTGCCCTGATATCGGATAACGTTCCCCATGACATGCACTGGTGGAAAAGCAAAACCATTGGATAATAAAGTTCTTACTACTTACATGTACATTTCATTATGCAGTGTTCCAATGGGCACAGTTACAGCCTACAAACAAATGGAGGACTTTTGGGCTACAAACAGAAAACTGGGTAGACCTCTTTCGCCCCATCTCAGGATTTACAAGTAAGTAGATGAATTTATGTTTTAGTCTAGATATTTTCATTATTGTGTTACATGTACTATTATAATTGACAGAGTTTAAAATTGTATCATTCTTCATAAGTCAGGGGTGTAACTGATTTAAGTTATTTTAAAAAAAACTTGAAAAAAGTTACTTTAAAAATAAGTGAGGCAGATTATTTTCAAGAATAAAATTATTTCCCATTGGTGACAGAGTTTATTTTGAGTGTGTTGTGGGTCGGAGAGAGCCACCCCATCTCATACCTTACATAGGCTCTCATTCGAATACGCATTCATCATAGCGATAATACACATTCACACTTATACAAGGAAAAGATACTTATTTAGATGTTCTAAAACAAGTTGTTACTCATTTCAAATATTTTGGCCTCTTGGCCTTATCTAGAGAAAAATAATTCACGAAACAGTTGTATGACGTCCATTTTGTGTATAAGCAATGGAAGTTTTCGATCCATCCCATAGCACGCTTTACAAAGACTAAGTTATACAAAGGATATTAGTTTAATATACAGATAACTTTCGTAATTTTGTTACCATGTTTGTTACAGGCTACAGTCGACATCCATGTTGTCGTTATGTCACAGCCGCCTTAACGTAATTTTTTTACCATGTTTGTTACAGGCCACAGTTGACATCCATGTTGTCGCTTTGTCACAGATTGACTGGTATTGGTATGGCAGTTAGTAAGTAAAAATCTGGCTCTTGTACTCACTTGGACAATGTTACAAATTATCACCTCCCTGAATGTTTATAGTCCCTTCAGCAAATTAACAAATGGTGAATCCTAAGGTTGTTCAAAAACAACTTACTAATAACTATCCAATCAATGATTTGAAGATTTGCAGGTTATATAGAAAAAGTATGGGGCATTCGAAGTTGTTAAGAAAATACTTAGAGTGTATTTAAATCACATCTTCATCAAGGTTGTGTACATTTTAAAAAGGGAAGTAATTTTGAAAAACAAGATTTTTATACCCCCGCTAAACGAAGTTTTAGGGGAGTATACTAGTTTAACCTTGTCCGTCTGTCTGTGGTGAGAGGATGACCTCTATTGATTTTGAGGTCAGTAGTTCAAAGGTCAAGGTCAGCGGGACCCAATAACAAAAAAAACCTTGTCTGCCCAATAACTCCTCTCCCCCTGAAGCAAATCTCATGAAATTTATAGGTGAACTGCCTGTGGTGAGATGATGACCCATATTAATTTTGAGGTCAGAGGTAAAGGTCACCGGGACCAGATAATGAAAAACCTTTTCCGCTCCATAACTCCTCTCCGCATGCAGCAAATCTCATGAAACTTCATAGGTGAACTGCCTGTGGTGAGATGATGAACCCATATTAATTTTGAGGTCAGTAGGTCAAAGGGTCAAGGTCACCGGGACCCGATAATGAAAAACCTTGTCCACTCCATAACTCCTCTCCCCCTTTAAGCAAATCTCATGAAACTGCATAGGTGAACTCCCTATTAATTTTTAGGTCACCATTACATGATCATGAAAATCCTGTTCCACTCAATCTTTAATCATATGGTAGGGTGGGGAATGGGAGGGACTAGTAGCGGTGGTATATTTGTCACCTTTGGCAACAGCTCTAGTTCAGTTTGTTGAATTAAACAACTTTAACATTTTTATGAATAAGTAATATCAAATATGATTTCAAATGTGATGTGCAAATTAAAATATATCAATATACATGTAGTTTTATTGTGAAAGTTTAATTTTTTTATACAAAAGTTATGGTTTGACCTTGAGGGTAAATATAATGAAAGTGTTTTTTTTCCTCAAAATTATAGAAATAAAATATGTAAGAATTAGAAATAAAACATATATGTAAGAATTTTATAGCTGTACTTAATTTTGAATGCGGCACTCACTTCATGTAGATACGCCTGCCATATTTTCTATTTTGTTTGTTTGAAGGGACAAATTGCAATCTTCTTTTCTTTCTATTTTTTTAAACTCACAGCGTCCCATTAGTTTTTCTACATAACTTGCATTTATTCAATCATTAATATGAAGTGTAAGAATAATATAAAGCAGGATGTTTGTGCATGTTATTAACTGTTATATTGCACCAGTAATATGTTTAAACGTATGATAGAATAATGAAGAGAACTTAAAAGCTCAAAATTGTATTTAATTATATACAAGCAAGTTTGAAGTCGGTGATATTTGATAAATAAATTGTGATGTTAGAAACACATTTCAAGATTGCCATGTCTCTCAATTGTTTTTCCTCAAAGTTTAAAAAATGGAAGAATTTTTTAGATGTCCTTAATTTTGAATGCGACCAATTCGCCTTTTTGTTTGTTTTTGTTTAAGATGCCAGAACTATCTAAGATTAGTGGACATTCCTTTAAGATTGATATTTTGGTTCAGTTTGTTAACAGTTTGCTTTTCTCTTATAAGATTGTTCTCTGTTTGACTAACTCGATTTAATAGTTATTTCAGTATTTCGCAGAAAATGGAAATAAATATATTGGTTTAATTATTTATTGAGACATTTAGATATCCTTTTGATTATTAAATTATTATACATTACGATATCTATAAAAAGAATGTCAGATTAGGGGGCATATTGCTTTCGGTCCCGAAATCTTGTCCTCGCGGGGTAGATTCGCATAAGAAATGTATTTGCCATGGTAACAAAACATGTAAAAAATTACTAAAAATTGCTTGACTTCGCGATCACTCAACAGCTGGCACTTCAAACTCTAAACTTGGCAGGAATGTTTTTGTCATGGTGTAGTTGTGCACCTCCCCTTTTGGGTAGATTCGCATAAGAAATGTTGTTGCCATGGTAACAAAACTTGTAAAAAATCACTAAAAAATGCTTGTCATCGCGATAACTTAAGAACAACTGGCACTACAAACTCGAAACTTGGCATGGTCGTTGGAGAGGGGCATATATGTTTTACCAACATCTCTTGTTTTCAGTACATCTTGTGCTTATTTTAAACGTCTTTGTATGTGGTGTTTATTAACAATATTTTGTGCTTACTTCAGGTATATCGGCTGCGTCTATCACTCTGTTTGCGCTGCCTGGTGATTTCCCGACTTATCTCACCATGATCCAGGGGCTGTCCCTGGGGCCAGCCATCATCATAGCTGCCAAGTACATACTGGCCTTCCCGGTCACCTATCACTACATTAACGGCATCAGACATTTGGTGAGACTTTTGACTAGCTAAGTAGTGAGACTAAATGTGTTAGATTAATTGTTTAGACATCATTTAAAAGAAATCATACTTTAAAGGGATAGGAGGCGATGTAGAAGAATGATGGGTGTCAATCCCGAAAGGAATAAAACAGTTATACGTTTTGCAAATACACAAAACTAAGCCCAATGATCCATACACTTTAATTATTGTTCATGGAATAGTTTGGTCTGGAAAACTGGACAACTCAACAGGGTATTTTTGTATGAATCATTCAGATTAATTCTTGCTTAGAGGCTATTATAAATTCTTTTTTTGTTATCGAAGTACTCTTTTTATGTGGTTTATAATGTATACATCTGCCAGTAATATGAACCTAACATGAAGAAAACCCCACCAATTATGTCGATTTTTCCAGTCCAAAAATGTCGAGCATTTACGGTAATGCCTATTCACATTTCATATAAAACTATGGTGTTAAGAAAAGACAACTGAGGAATGTCAGATTTGAATTATTTTTTTTTAACTTCCCTCCCTTGCTTTAACAAACTATAATCCTGGGTCTGCCCAGGAAGCCATCAAGAGTGATTAATTTAAGCTGCAAGAATTTGTTTGCAATCAATATAAAAAGAAACATGTTTAAACTAATGAGACTCCTGTTGTCTGTTTTCAGGCCTGGGATTGGGCACTCGGTTGTGGCCTGCAGACGATATACAAGACTGGCTGGTTTGCCTTTTTCTTGGCTATCCTTGTATCATCCGGATTCGTGTTTTATTTCTAATTTTTTTAGAATGACAAAACAATTATTGACTTTTCTGAATGTATGTATGGACATGTCGCAGGGTGAACGTTAAACTATTGTTACTATATATAAATAAAGAGCAGTTTCGCGAAACTTGTAACTACCGTATACAGTCAAACTTTCATTAAGGAAGCGCTCGGGGAAATTTCTAAATATGGTCGCTTACTATAATGATTGTTGAATAGAACAACTATTAAAACGTATTTGAAAAGAGCGTTATTCGAATCGTGCGTCGACTTATAAAGTACTGTAACAAAAGCAAATATTCAGCTGAAAATAACACCATCTGTTTTGACTATTTTTACGGTAATTTTGCGTGATTGAAGGAAATTGCAAGTTTGATTGTTTTCCTTACATATGTATCATCTCTAATCTCGCAAGACCAATCAACAAGAACACTCGGCTAATATCCTTAAGTATAGTTTAATCAGAAATGACTGAAAATTTTGTCATTATTTAATTATGTATATCTGGTCAAAAGATGGTGTTCTCACCTTTCGCACTTCAACTGGTAACGACTAATAATCTAATAAGGCATGATCTAACATGAAAGGACCTGTTGTTTTGTCGCGTAAGGCAAAAGTCTCTAAATGCCGTAAAATATACAAGGCAAAAGATCGGTGGGATTCAAAAGTTGTTGCATAAGACAATTGGTAGCGAGTGCACAGGGTCGCACGAGCAAGTTTGACTGTATATAAATCAAGAACAAGATGCAGTAGTTTGATGTTTTTGTCCTCGATGTGTTCACAATGGACAAGTAGGTGCATAAGGAATCAATGGCTGGCTGGCCAGAGTAGTTAATGTTTGGATACACTTTCAAAGTGCTAAAACATAATGGTAAATTTTGGTGCAAAATAGAAGTTGAAGTTGGTTTGAAGACTGACAACTTGTGAAACATTTTAAAGGTTAGGATAAAAGTAGTCTTTTAAAATTGCAAAAAATCAGAAATTTTAAATCGGTATGTTTTACACATATATAAAAGTGCTATTGTAATTGAAATGTGTTTTTAAATGTGCAGCGGGAGCATATGAACACTTTAAATTTGTTTACGCAATATGTCTGTGGCCATATAGATAAAATCAAGGTTATAACTGTGTTTTAGTGTTATTGTTTACCTGTGTTATTATGAATATTTATGAAAAATAAAAATAAAATAAAATCTTCTTAAGAAATATAATTTAAGAAATATAATGCATTGTTACTTGTGTCTATCTAGTTTCATACGTGCATTGTCCTGGGTGAGAGGAAAACCCTTTTGGTTGACATGACCTTATATATAAACGATCATTGTACCCTATAACTTCAATACTTAACCCCCTCTCAGTAAGCATCATAGGTATATTTCCCTAGGTGAGAAGAGGAACCCTATTGTTTTTGAGGTAAGTAGGTCAAAAGTCAAGGTCGCCATGACCTTATATGGAGATACGCATTATGCATGATCACTCAAAACCATAACACACACACTCATGAAATTGTCTTTGGTGAGAGGAAGACCTTATGTAAAAATAAAAATTCTATTTGATAACTTCGAAACCACAACACCCACACACATGAAACTTTATCGAAACGTTAGAAATGCACATTCGAACGCATAACCATCCTAGGTACATTGTCCTTGGTAGTAGGAGTCCACCTATCGATTTTGTGGTCAGTAGGTGAAAAGTTAAGATCGCTATGGTGTGCATTCGGCGTGATTACTTCGAAAGCATAACATCCACACTGACGTCACTACATAAGTACATATCCTAGGTAACAGAAATAACCCTATTGTTTGACGATAATAGGTCAAATATTACCTTTTATGGTAATTCACATTCCACTCGTTAAATTTGAAACTAACACCTACATTGATGAACCATTATAGGAACATTGCCCTTGGTGAGAGGAGGGACACTATTCTTTTTGAGGAAGGACATTTCTTTTTAGGGTAAAGTAGGTCAAAGTCGCCATGACATGGAAATACGCATTTCGTGCGATAACATCGAAACCATAACACACTCATGAAAGTACATTGTCCTAGGTGATAGGATGGACCTTTTTATTTTTGGGCTTGTAGATCGAACGTAAATGCTACCATGACCTTATATGTCAATATGCACGATACTTTCAAAACCATAACACTCAAATGAAACTTCATAGTCACATTATCCTAGGTGAGTATGGTCAGTAGGTAAAAGGGCAAGGTTGTCATGCATTCCGCAACGTTTCACCCATCCTCGTGACACTTCATGGTATACTGCCCTTGGCCAAAGGACGAACTCTCGCTTTTAGGGTCACTAGGTCGAAGGTCAAGATCATGACCTTGTATGTAGCTACGAAATCCGCGCGATATTTCGACGCCTGTGTGAGAGAAAGATCTCTATTGGTTTTGGTGTCAGTAGGTCAAGGTCACATGAACTCATATGGACGAACATATGCCAAGCGACAGCTTCGGAGTAGAAAAGGTACATTACACTTCATAAGAGGAAGAACCCTACTGCTTTTCCGGGCTAGTAGGCTATTATCAATCTCTTCCCGGAGTACACTCGTTCATAACTCTTGAGTGGAGATTGGGCTATTATGTCAGAGTTCAAGGTAATCATGACCTCACGGACACGCTTTCCATAAGATAAATTATTTATAAATAGATTATGCTGCTGCTGCGGGGTTAAAAACGAACGTTGCGTTGTAAACATTCTCGCCTCTCACCGCTGCGGGCTCGAATCCAACTGGGAGCTCAGCTTGTGAGAAAGTGTCGAGCTTGCGGATGGCGGGAGATATACAATACAGTGCTGGTTCTACCCAGGAAAAATGCGGTGGTCTGCCTCTACCATGAAAACATATGAACAAACATGCCAAGCGACAACTTCGGTAGTATAAATCATACACTTGTGAACTTTTAAAGGTATATTACCCTTCGTGAGAGGAGGAACCCTATTGCTTTTCCGGGCTAGTAGGCTATTATGTCAAAGTTCAAGGTCATCATGACCTCATGGACACGCATTCCATACGATAAATTACATATAGATTAAAATTGAATTATATGCAAGCAGTGTTAGAGTTGAAATGATACTGGACTATTACATCGAGCTGCTGCGGGGTTGCGTTGTAAACATTCTCGCCTCTCACCGCTGCGGGTTCGAATCCAACTGGGAGCTCAGCTTGTGAGAAAGTGTCGAGCTTGCGGATGGCGAGAGATATACAATACAGTACTGGTTCTACCCAGGAAAAATGTAGTGGTCTGCCTTTACCACACAAAATGACCTAAAATAAGACGTAAAACACAATTCAAACAAACAAATGTGCATTGCCCTTGGTTAGAGGAGGAAGTCTATTGCTGTTAGGTCAGTAGGTCATCAAGGTCACATTGACATGACAATGACCCAATCCTGAGAAACGTTTGCCCCACTGTAACTTGCAAGACCTACAATCTTAAAATTGTACCCGTGGCTAGACAATGACTCCTTTTTGAGTTGCCTTTTCGAAGAAAAATGCAGTACATAGGGACCACTTTGTCGTCCGTTCGTCAGTCCGTCCGTAAACTTAACGTTGGCTTTAACTTTCTCATTTCTGGGTATTTCTTCATCAAACTTTCAATATATACTCAACATGACAACATCGACATGACCATACTAATATATAAAGGTCAAGGTCACACTGAAGAACGTTATATGGGTTAAATACTCATTTTTTTCTTCACGAAAACTTAACGTTGGCTATAACTTTCTCATTTCTTGATATTTCTTCATCAAACTTTCAATATATACTCATCATGACAACATCGACATGACCATACTAAAATATAAAGGTCAAGGTTACACTGAAGATCGTTATATGGGTTAAATACTCATTTTTTACTGCACGAAAACTTAACGTTGGCTATAACTTTCTCATTTCTTGATATTTCTTCATCAAACTTTCAATATGTACTAACCATGACAACATCGACATGACCATACTAAAATATAAAGATCAAGGTCACACTAAAGGTCATTATATGGGGTAAATACTCATTCTTTTCTTCACGAAAACTTACTCAGGCCAGTTTGTCAAGGTCATTTATCTGGGTCCAAAAAAACCTTGCTATACTGACGAAGCGCTGACAGGCGACACACGTGTTCCGCGGAACACCCATCTATACTCAGTTGCAAAAGAAAGTGGACACTGAGTTTTATTTTGATTTAATTGTATAATTATTTTTTAGAATTAAATTGACAAATTCCAAAATGATTATGCCAAGTTTGGTACCAAGGATTTTATCATTCCATTGCCAATATCATGTTGTCATTTGTTTTTCAATAGGTTGAATCATTAAGGGACTGTCGCTGGATAAAGAGGATAGGGTGTAAAGAAAAATTGTCAAAGTGTCCAGTTTCTTTTGCAATTGAGTATAGTTTTAACTATTGTGCAGGTGGTAGGTTAAGGTTGAGATCTTAGTGACCATATCATGAACAATACTTTCCTCACTGTTTTTCATGAACTATTTGACCTACAATCGTGACATTTTATACAAATAAATAAATAACTCCTTAGTTTTATTTCGTAAATTAGGTCAAAGGTAAAGGTCATAATAACCTGCCCAGCACTTCGCTTTTCACATAAAAACATTTAGCAAGCAGCTGGTTTATAATGCCCTGATGCGCCGTATTATTCACGTTTCGTATTCTTCACACATGCGTGAAAAATCAAGAATTATTATTCTTGCATGCGTGAAGAATTAGTACGAATGCTAAATATTTAGTTAAAGCATTCCTCAGAAGAAGAAATACTACGTATGGCAATTACGTCATTATAATTATGCTATAACATATCATGGTATTAACTCAGTTGTGTCATAGCAGGAGGATTAAGATCTGACATTTAAATTTACTGCCATTCATAATAAGTATATTTGTGTTTCATACTCTCGCATTTTATATTTAACTAAAAGTGATATGATATCCGGAGCGCAGATTTTGTAAATAATATATTTTTGTATGTATCTATCATATATCACGTCTATTATGAAAATTGTTTATAGGGGACTTATAGGTCCATTGGACCGGGTGTAATATCGATGTTGTACATTTGGATATTATGTTGATATAATACAACACATGTCACTATATAATTAACAATTTACTTACTTAAATAATAGGTGTGAAGAATACAGAAATGAAGGGCATACGAGTTAGGAGATCGACGATCGATACGAATTTTTCACACTCTTATAACGCAAACTCTAGAACTTAAACTTCCGTCTCTTAATAGACTCCACAACATGGTCTGAGTTGTCTGCAAGAGTTTTTGAGACAACTGTATGGTGTTGGCGTTTTATAATCTGTTCGTCCGTTCCTATGTCTGAGCGGTAATTTACACCAAATATTGAATACTGAATATTAAAATTACAATGTATATATTCTGCATAAGCTGTCTGTGAAAAACAACAACAAAACAACAAATGAGAACACTGGTTCAGGATGAAATGTCAGTTTTTATGTGTGCGCGAGTGTGTGTGCGTGCGTGTGGGGGCGTATTTAACGTCGCTGCCAGACACCTAGACGAGCGACGCCGTCCAGAAGAGGCTAGTTATTTTAGGTTCTGGCGATTGTGCGGAAACAGGAAGCGCCACTGTTCTAGAGACACCCGGTTCTTTCTCTTGCCCGGTGCTATACACCGCTATACACCTGGCAAGAGAAAGAACCGGTTGTCTCTAGAACAGTGGCGATACAATGCACCTCCAGTCCGAAAGACTTAAGTCATTTAAAATGGAGAAGCCGATCGAACCGGCGACCCAGGTTTTTCTGTCATTCCGTATTCTTCACACGATGTGTGGCAAATACAATTGTCATTCCTTATTCTTCAAAACTGATATAGTAAAAGAATAAATGAAAATACACACACAAATACCATTACTATGTCTGACTGAGGGAATTGCAATATTCAAATCGCAAAATGTCATTTGAATGAAATATATCGATTTTGGATCGAATCCTTGTTCGTTAGGTTATAAACGTTCATGTTTGCATATCATTTATCATTGACAAATCAATTAAATTCTTGTTTGTATCGCAGTAGCTGTATGAATGGAGTACAGATATCGTATCGCAGTCGTACGGAATCTTTTTTTTATTTTTTAAAATCTGTGTTTTACAGGTTTATCCATCAAAGAGACAGATTGCATTTTTCTTTGTGTTTCGGTAACTACAGAAAATGAATTATTTATATTTGTTTATTCTGTAGGTTGTAAAAAAAATATCAAAAGAAAAATATTTTCCGAGACTTATCATAGGCAATTGAAACCTAGCTTTGAACAGTACATATCTGAAATAGAACTAGAACACTGATAAATTTTCTCTTTTATCGTCGTCACTCTGATTAAAAACGAAAAGAAAGAAATACAGTGGGTAGCACGGTGGATTTATAACCGGAGGACCCAGTACACTTTCACTTAGCCGTG